>JAAGKR010011958.1:0-17819 GCA_011419295.1 Clarias macrocephalus
GACATGTGGTGTAGCCTGATTGGTGTTTCCAAATTGCCTGTAGTTTATGAAAGATTGTGAAACACTCATCTTCCATCCAGGATCCTGTGTTGTGCCCTAAGTTACTTGGAATAGCCTGCAGGACCCCTGATACCCCACAAATGATGAATGATATAGAAAATGGATGTACAGAATGTTCCACAATTACGCTGGATGTCACCAAAGGAATTTGTGCCAAAGTAATTATAAGCCGCACACCTTTAGAAACTTTAAAAAAAATGGATCCTAGACAACCTCAGCTACCTCGCTTGAGTGTCTCTGGTCTACAAATAATGGCTACCTAAAGAAATCAGCTGGTTCTATTTCCCAAAGCATAAAAGATTGTATGTGATAAGTATATGTTGAATAAATAAAAATAAATTTCCTATTTCTCATTCACCTTAATGTGGTGGAATCTTATTCTGTCTCTGGTCCATTACAGGGACGGTGTTTTCAGGCTGTTTTAATTGCATGCAGACAAAGTAAAATGAAAGATGACAGACTTCCAAAATAGGTTTTGTGATCGCAATTAGACTACAAAGCACAAACCCTTTCCTTTAATCCTTCAGAGGCGGACTGGACGTCGTTTTCTTGCGGTCTGTTCACTTAATTATTTCTTTGACTGAAAAGTTGTTTGTTGCACAGAATAAGGAGCCACACTTGCTCTTCCTCTTCTCTCGCTAAAGTATCCATTCAGGATCCCAGCCTAAAGGTGCATCTTGAGTTTTAAAGCGGGGTGAGTGGTATCTAGGGCTCTTGGTTTGGATCGGAAAGTTGATTGTTCAAACCCCAGTTTCACCATGTTGCTGCAGTTGGCCCCTGGAGCATCGCCCCCAATACTATCTGCTTCTAGGGTACTACTGTATATATTATATATATCATGACTGACCCTGGACTCTGGCAACGACTACCCAACAAGCAGGGTTATGTGAATAAATGAATTCAATTGTGCACTTTTACACAATTAATTACATAATGTATACATATTATTTTTAGATTTACTATATACACAGATTAAAACTTTTAGGTTCCTCTGGTGCCACCAGACCAGCTCTGTCCCCTCTGGGCATCACTCAACAATACCTGTGGTAACCATCAAAGAGATGTCAGCAGTGGTTCCGTTGGTGACTCTGGGTTGTGGGGTGGGGCCTCCCTGGATCAGACTTGTTTCTTCAAATGATTCCCATACCTGCTCATTCAAATTAGGATCTGGGGAGATTGAAACCTGGGTTAGCAACCCTCTGCTCTTTGCCCGTGCATGGCGGGCTGTCGTGCCCTGTGTGTTCTGGTGCCTTCCTACTGAGGCCAGCACTGCTTTTCTATGTGATTGGTGAGCTTTAGATGCCCATCGTCCTGTCACCTGTTTACTGGTATATAATTAATAATTAAATGTTGCTCACTTAACCTGTTTGTGGCCATAATGTTATGATCTGTGTATCTGTTTTTATTAATATACATCTTTCAAATCCACATCTGTGTTCTATCACTGATTCATACACTTTGCCCAAAACTTTATTTCCTGCCCATTTATTTATTCCCAAGCAACATCTTTAGAAAAAGAAAGAAAAAAAAAAGGAACAAGAAAGTTGCTAGGACTCCAATTTGCTTTAATAGACCGGCACCAAGTCATGATGTAAAATAACTCAATGACACGCCTGCGTGCTATATGCAAAACTCCCTCTCCTTTGCAAATATATTCACCGCACTTGAAGGTGTGCAACACTTGTCCAAAAGAGCCAAACGACTGCTTCCCATTAGAGACTGAGAGATTTGTCATTATTTGGCCTCTGCTGCTCACGCTTCAAGTGCGCTGTTCAAGTGATTGGGCACGGACTCGCATGCAGACACCCATTTCTATTTCCCATTCTGACTGCCATTCTCTCTCCTCAAATAGTAATTTCATACATGGGACCACGCGTGTGCGTGCAAGGGTTTTTTTTTTTTTTTTCCCCTGCTGGTTTGCAAAGGCCAGTGAAGGATCGTGTTCCTGCCTTGACATGCTGGAAGGTGAGAAAGTACACGAAAGCCGCCGTTTCCTCTCAACACCCTCGCTGACTTTTGATTAGTGCTGAAACAAGGCTGCTGAATTATTATCAAAAGCCAGGACACCTCAGGAGGTGAAAAGAAGACGGAGGGGGAGAAAAAAAAAAAAGAGAATTGCTCACTCTGTCTTTCTCTCTCCCATGCTATGTCGTCTGGTTAAATTGAAATGTCTTCAGGTACAAGCAGCCATTAAAGAAAAGGCAATCTGGGTCAGGATATCTTGTCTTATCAGGCATGGTTGATAAGACAAGATCATAAAATGAAAAAATCATAAAATCTGTATCTTATCAACATTTTTCTTAAACATATGCCTTAACATAATTAAACAGAGGTGTCTTCGATATCATTATTCATACGATATCTCGTAATATAATAGATCATAATTGATATTTTTTATTCAGTTCGACAGCATCTGGCAGTATTATTCTATACCCAGAAAAAAAATATGAACAAACAAACATAACCGGATATAATTCTAATTCGACACTGGAACTGATTTCTAATGTAAAATTAGCTGAAACGGCTCTACCTTCCGCTCCACCGAAACATATTTAACAATACGTGACATACTCACAATGCAGTTTTTTTTTTCATCTGCCGTGGCAAAGCAGCAATGCGATCTCTATTTATTTCCCTCTTCTGCACGCCAGCCAAAAGAACCGTGGTAATTTGTCAGGGAATGAAGAGGGGTGGAAAAAAAAAATCACCTCTGTGTGTTTGTTGCCAGGAATGTTAATTAAAAAGGGACTGGCTGAAAGTTAGAATATTTATAGATAAGAAATTAAATTTCACAGTTCTCGAATAATGATAATTTGGGCTTTCTGCACAAACATTTTGGTCGGGGGTGGGGGGGGGTGGGGGGAGAGAAAGCAATGTTTTGGCAACATTTCTGCTGATTCGTGTCAAACCTTTGACCCACCCTCTGTTCACCAAGGAGGAAAAAGCGTCCCCTGTTTTTCGACAAGAAAATGTCAGATACATACTCCAGAAACAAAAAACATCAGCAAAATCAAAGTGTTATGAATTCTCTAGATAGTTGCAGACTCCTAACTTCCCAATCTCTGCATAGGCGACAGCTGTAGCTCATTATACCGCACATCAATAAACAATATCAGTACTACTACCGTGGTCCAGTTTGATGACAAGGCCAAACCTGGATGTGAATTGTTTGACAATCCTGATGGAACATTGACTTCCCTAACAAAATCACTAGACTCAAATTCAAGTAACTACTTTGGGGGATTGTTTGTTTCATCTGGTGACGTACCAAGTTTGCCCAAACCTAAAAACAATTTGAACCAAGTAAGTGAAACTAACCCAGACAAAGTCTTTTATAGAGATTACTGGATGGTGGTTCAGTGGTAGGTTTCTTGCCTTCCATGCGGAAGGCCTGGGTACAAATCCCTGCCACTGGACGCTGTGTCGGTCCCGAGCCTGGATAAACCGGGGAGGACGGTTGCGTCGGTAAAGGCATATGGCAAGTTTTGTGTGCGAATCAGATGGTTTGCTGTGGTGAGCAGCCAAAAGAACAGCAACTGGATGTATGAGGAGCCAGAGCCACCCCTGCACCACTGGGAGAACCCAGAATCCAGGTGGTTTTAATGTTAATGGTTTTAATATTATTGCTGATCATTGTGTATCTAACATTCCAGTGATTGTCCGGACTGCACGTCCCGAGAGTTGCACTGTAATATGTACAAATTTTACATGTTTACTTAATTGTACACTGATGTTTAGAATGTTCTGGATTTGTTCTCCCTGAAATTAATAAGTTTTTTCTTTTTTTAAAGACTTCATTTTGCTGTCAGAGATAATTACCCCATTTTACCATGTATTGTTGTGTCATTCATTGATCAGTAAATTGTTCAGTTTTGACCAATTCCATATGTTTCAGTCCCTTGATTTAAGCCTTACTGTGGCTTTGGGAAGAAATCCACCTAAAAAGTCCATTCCAGATTCTGAGACCAGCATCTCAAATACAGCAGGAATGTCAGGCTTTTGTTAACCAATATGATTTAAAGGGATACAGATGTACCGTACCGCGCCTTTTTTAACCGTTTGTGCTTGTATAGAAAACAGCAAAACTATGATATTCTGCTGGAATGATTGATCCAGAACATTAAATGAAATAGCACTCTGAGCTAGGCTTAAACGTATGGATTATACTAAACGTCTGCTGGAAATAAGGTGAAGTCTGATTTAAGGCCTACAATGTGATTTCCAAACGTTACACTGATACGTTTCATGTGTGTGCTAAGCCACAGATTGCTGTTCAGCCTTTCATCAAAGAAAAGCACCGTATAGAAGACGCCATGTAAATGTCTCTACTTGGATTTGAAACATATATGTCAAGCTCCATGGCTCCAGGAGATATTTATTATGATTTTTTTTTTTTTTTTAGCATTCGAGATCCTTATGAAGCTCAATTTGCATTTGTCTGGGTCAATTGAAAGAATCAGACATCTTCTATTCTCCCGTATTATTGTCCTATACGAATAATAAAAAGAACATATTTGGCTCTGAATATGTCAAAGAATCACTTTTTTTCATAATGACAACAGCAAAAAAATAAATAAATAAATGAAAAAATAATGTTTACAAAAGTATTTTACTTGACCTGACAAGGACTTAAGTAAGGACTAACTTACTCACTCACTCCTTGTCTATACCACTTTACCCTGTATACAGGGTTACACAAGGGGGCCTATAGTCGATACCAGGAGACTTGGAGCACGAGGCAGGGTAAACCCTGAATCCATCGCAGGGCACACACACATATGAACACTCACATGCTTATTCACACACTACAGAGAATTTGGGAGCACCAATTAGCCTAATGTACAATGGACGGAAACGGCAGTCCCCGGAGGAACCCCACCAAGCACGGGGAGAACATGCAAACTCCATTCACACAGACCCTGAGGTGGGAATCAAACCCAGAGGTGCAAGGCGACCGTGATAACTACTACACCACCATGCTGCCGTGATTATGTAAACATTATATATAAACAATAGAATGCGTCCTGATGCGATAGCTGCACTGGGAAGGCACACAAGCAAATACTCAATTGGTAGAAACAGCAAGCGAGTGGGTCTGGGATCAAGATGGAATCTAATCTTGAACAAAATATGGGGGTGAACTGGGACTTATGAAGGCATAGAACCTGTTGCCAAGTTGCAGATGGGACACAGCTATCTGTGGAAACTGTAACCAATCATTCACCATTTGCACATTACAGAAGCTGGGAGTTGAACACGGTCTAAGTCTATTTCCACATATTTGAGCCATTAAAGGAGTTCCTGGGAGGCCAGTGTCTCAGACACGATGCAAGAAGTCTGTATCATGGCTTTGCAAGTACTTGGCAAGTGCTTTTTAAGCACTTTGAATTACCATTGTGTATGAAAGGAACACTCACTCAGTCACTCATCATCTACACCGCTTAATTCTGTATTCAGGGTCACTCACTCATTCACACACTATGGGCAATTTGGGAACACCAATTAGCCTAACCCACATGTTTTTGGACTGTGGGAGGAAACCGGAGTACCCGGGGGAAACCCACCAAGCACGGGGAGAACATGCAAACTCCATGCACACAGAGACGGGAATCGAGCCTGGCCGGGGATCGAACCCGGACCCTGGCGGTGCAAGGGAAATTTTTTTTGATACTCTTGATGGTATCACTAGTGAAACTCTGGGATAAGTGAATTAGTGTAGCGGGGGATTGTATAGAGAAATAACGGTACATAAGTTACAGTTAACAGAGACCCTTTATACACCCATTTTAGGCTTTTGTGTGATATTCTGCCATAAAATCTCAAATCGAATACATTCAATAGCATGTAAATACAATTAAGTGACTATGTGACTAAGTCAACTTAAGAATAAGATTAGTAATAAGACTTAAGCATTCTGATACAGTTAGATAGATATTAAAATAATGTAAAATAGCAGTTTGAACTTTCGGAACATACAGTACATAGTTATGAAACATGAGAAGTAAAATGCGTGTAAATGCTAAATCATGTAAATGAGATGCTTTTCTGCTCACCACTGCTATAGAAGGAGCTTGACCTTTCTTATCAACAAAGCTTTTTGGTCTGCTTACATGATGTTTTAACTTTTTTCACATCGGTCAATGTGAACGTTTTTTTTTTTTTTCTCTCTCTTTATCATTATTACTGTATTCCTGCATCTAAAAAAGCCAGACGTTTTTATGGGGGCATGTAGGTGTTATGGCTAAGCGTTCACTCACTTTTGGTCAAGTTGTTTATCTAAGTTGGACCTAAAGTAGCCTATGACTATTTCATTACATACTTCAACCCACGTTTGGAGAGAAACTGCAACTGATGAAATAGCAGCTAGTCCAAAAACAACCCAAGACAAGAAAGAGGGTGGCAGTTGTACGAACCTCCTCACATTTATTATTCACACTTAATGACATCACTCGCATCTCTTTTCAATCCGGCGTGAACCTGATCCCGCCTTCATCATCAACAATGCTAAATGGCATCTTTCCAAATGGTGTCTCCATCTCGTATTCTCCACTATATGATATGTTTTGCTATTGACAGCACGTCCTGAAAGATTTGATTACGTTTATGTAAAGGCGATTGATAAAATCAATCCCAGGGCACAAATAGCATTAGGACAAGTCAGCCATGTGCAGTGTCTGATTTATGGGATCTGATCGCTACTCGAACTCTGTTCATTAGCGAGCGTAATGCTCTGGTGCAGTCACCGTATTTGTCATGAACAAATCTGTAATAATCTGATGTGCCACCACTCGACTATGCAGCGTAGACTTCCTGTGAATGAAGTCCCTGGTGTAGTGAGCCCGGCACTCAGTTTGATCATATAACAGACTGATATCCCAAATCTGAGCTGACACGCATTGCTAAAGATGCCAATGGTAATTAATTAGCATAGAGCAGGAGCTTGGTGCTGTTGGCCCTCGGGGGCCGCTGGTATCAGGGTCAGAGCGGCGTCCGTCTCTGTTCCCTGGCCAGTTTGGAAATCCAGACTCGTCCTGTCGCTCTCGGGCTCTGTGATGGCTCCTTGTAGCCTCTGGCTATGAAAAAAGTGTAGTTAATGACTAGAGTGGATGAGAGTTCGAAAGCCCTCTTGCGTCAAGTATTTTATAATCATATTTCAATTGACCAGCAAAAACCAACGGCAAAAATTTGTACTTGCGGTCAGACGGAAAAGCTGAAATATTGAGGTTTTAGCTCTTGCCGGCTGGAAGAAACATTCTGTCTGGATGCTTATTAAACCGCAATGGCCTGCGTCCAAACTGCTGTGTTTATTTCAGGTGTTATCTCTGATTACAGGAGGCATTCTCTGCAGGGAGGATTCAACCTGTGTCTATTCCACCCAACACACACACACACAAACACTGCGTGTCAAACCAGATTTTGTGTCTCTTTGTGTGCTCTGTAGCCACCCGTGTCCAACAATTACGGCCAACAATAACGTTGTACACAAACATATCTATACTAACCGGCCACTTCACTAGGACCACCTGTACACCTGCTCATTCATGAGGCTATCCAATCAGTCACACATGTGGTCAGCATAAAAGCATTTCGGAATGAATTAGATGTCGAACCTTGAGGCGAAATGGCTACAACAGCAAAACGCCACATTGGGCTCCATTCCTGTAATCCATAAACTAGAATTTGATGACTTCTCCGAACTATATGAGTGAAGCCCATCCCTGCACCCATTGTCTATACTGCTTAATGTTTTTCCTATCCCAGGGAACTAAGGGCACAATGGAAGATACACCCTAAATGGGGTACCAATCACACCCATATATAGCTGCACACCCAACCATACACTTCAGGGCAATCTGAAAAACCAGTCGTAGCCTGCATTGGATGGTTTTGGACTGTGGGAGGAAACTGGAGTACCAGAAGGAAACCCACCATGCAAGAGGAACTTCCATGTACAAGGAGCAGAGCCGAGAGTTTAACCCCTACCCTGGAGATGTTAAGCAACAGTACGAACCACTGAGCCACCATGTTGTCTGATCAAAGTCCACGTCACCCCCCCCCCCAAAAAAAAAAAAAAAAAACATTTGCGTATTCTACTATTTTTGATACATATTCACTTCCGAAAAAAAAACTTAATGAACAAAGACTTGCTATTTATTCCCAAGATTTTTTGCTTTCCACACCAAAGTAGAAACCAAGACGATGGATCATTCATCTAACGTAAACAACCTCTCTGGTACACTTCCCAAGTTTATTCTTCACCTCTTTCCTTTACCCCAGGCTCCTCAGTTTTATAGATGCTTTATAGATTGGAGGCATGCGATGCCAAGGAGTGGGGACACAAAAATTATTAGTGGGCCACACAGTAAGTAAACACCCCCTCTTGCTGGAAGGCGCCATCGTTTCTTGGCGCATGCCCAGGTCTATTGTTATTGGCATGTAAAATAACTTGCAAACTTTTACAGAAAGCGAAGACACCACTTCTTTCCACGCGTGCTGTACCGGAGCCACTTTACGATGGCTGTCTTGCCTCTCAAAGCTAACAACAAATGACAAATAGAACATTTGGAACGTTTATTGAAGTTACAAATGGATCGTTTATTGAGCTTGTTATGTGTTGTGTAATGCGTGCTTTATGTGAGTCGTGTGACATGATGGTCACGGTTGTGTTGTGAGGTTTCCAGCGGATTTCTGTGGTCGAGTTTTGGCTCTCGGCCTGACGCCCTTCAGGAGGTTCTTTTGTTTGAAGCCGGTATTCAGAGCATATAGATTTTTGACAGTCAGGGGTTTCAACTCGGCGTATGACGGGTTAGGAGATTTAGATGGATTTTGGCAAGCACATGTATACACACATACTCACCGGCCACTTTATTAGGTGGACCATGCTAGTACTGGGTTGGTCCCACTTCTAAATTCAGAACTGTCTTACTTTTTTCCAGTATTAATTCAACATGGTGCTGAAAACATTCCGTAGAGTTTGGTCCATATTGTGCATTAAAGGCCCAGTAGATCAGACCAGCCATATCAACCATATCATGTTCAAAGTTACTTCAATTATTTTTCTTCTAACAACAGGTGTATTTGGTGTCCGGGGGGGCGGGGGGAGGTTGGGGGTGTATTCCAGGAGACTTAGAGCACAAGGCGGGACAGGGATTATTATTATTATTATTATTATTATTATTATTATTATTATTATTATTAATAATAACATCTCATACAGGCTTCGTATCTAATCCCAATTTTATGTCCTTGAGCAAAATGTTAATATGAATTTTTTCAAGATTAAAGAATGATCAAAGGCATCTCCAGCACAAACACGTCATACTGGTTAAAAGTACTGGTTGAAATAAGATTTACGCTGGTTAACTTAAGGAATGGAAATGTTGTTTCATGGATTGTTTCACCGCATTAAACAAATAATTTAAAAAGTGTGTTGTTGATAAATAAAAATGGATTTAAACACTTCAGGCATGTGATATTAAAAGAATAAGGACCTCCATGTGTAGCGACTCCACTTTATCGCCGGACCATGATGTTGACTATTTTCCAATAACAGCACTCCCCCATTGTGTTTTATTTTTTACTTTCATTTCCGTAAGAACTCCTTTTAAAATCTGTAAAGCTGTAGTGGGTTGTTTTTTCGACAATTACAAACGATTTCATTGTTGGTTAAATTGTGTGCACGTGTGAATGTGTGTGTGTGTGTGTGTGTGTGAGCAGGCAACATCAGTCCTGGAATGACCTGGCCTCAAATCCCTGCTCTGTTTCATTAGGGATTGTTGCAGGACAGCACCAGAACCAGATCACAGCACCTCCCCCCCCCCCCAATCATCCCCCCCCCCCCCCCCGCCCCACCTCCAGTCCTGTGTGCGTGTTTGTATTTCAGGTCTCAGGAGAACACTAAAACCCATAATCCCTCTCATCATTTGAACATGTGCCCCCCAGAGTCAAGCAGCAGCCTACTCCTGTTCCAACAGATGCTGGGAGAGAGAGCGAGAGAGAACGCGGGCAAAAAAAAAAAGAGAGAGAGAGAGCGCGAGAACCGGAGAAAGGAGAGGGAGGAGAGCAAGTGTTTCACATTCACAGATGATCCTAATTTGGTGCGGTTTGGAGTGTAATTTAGATCAAACATAGCCATGTAAATGAGTCAGGCTTTCTTAATTAGGTGCCTCTGAAGATTGAGTAAGAGGGAGAGAGATAGGGAAAGGGAAGGGAGAAAAAAATGGGAAGAAAGATGGATGGGGGGGGGGATATTAAAACAGCACAAACCACATGAGTAGGTATGGGCGTGGTTGTTGGAACTGTACGGCTTTTCTCACACGTGATAATATGTATCTAGTGAAGCAAGCCAACCCGAGTGTGGTGAACCAGCTCGGTGACACCGACTCTGATTGGTTAATATCAGCCTATTCCCATGGCACCGAGTAAAGAAATAGGTCAGTTCATTCTGATTTAGCTGTCTGCATGCAGATCGGTTCCAATAAGCGCCAGTTTGCACGTCTCGCACGACCTGGGGTGGTGCCAGAGATAGACAGAGCTCATACACTCAAGCTTTAACACATATGGTATGTGCATACACACGATACCCACCCACGCAGTACATCTTACTCTTTAAAACAATTTTAAACACTCACAATCACGTCCACTCACCAGCCACTTTTATCTGTCAGGAATGGTACGATAACCATGCAATCATCCATTGTGAGCAGAAAAGTAATGTCAAACATTAAAAATGTCACCTGTCCTGATGATCTCCTGAGAGTAGAGTGACTGTAGCATCACCAAACAAATCCATGCATCAACCCTCCAGGCGGGTGATGATGCTGGAGTACCGATATGATGAATGTCGTTGTAGGATGTTGTTTCTATTACAGAATCTGTTGAGGGTATAAATCCAAAATAACACAATCCCATAGCACCCTTCACACACCCACAATCTCCTTTGATCAGGAATTATCGCTTGCACATGTGAGGTCCAGATTTCATCCATTATCGCATTATGAAACCGATTCAAACCCCAATCCCGAGCAACATCAACGCATCCAATCAAACTAATGCACCAACTGGCGTGATGAGTTAACCAGCATGTTTGTCAGCCATGCCAGAGGGTGGCCTCTGCCCTCTCGATCCTGTCGGGAGACCTGAGCTCTGAAATGAGGAGGAGAGCAGGCTCGAAAGGCCACCTGTGCAGGAGGTAAAGCAGCCTGGTGAGCACAGAAAAAGCCCTCGAGGGACGCCGGGTTAACCACATGGCATGGAGATAGTGCCAATCCTGCCAGGCTGATCTCGGCTCAGGCCTTGAGCCTTATATGCCCAGGGGGATTAGTACCAAGTCTTCGCCCTAGATCATAAAGCAGCATAGAGACAGCAAGCAAAAATAATTATTCCGCAAAAAAAAAAAAATGTTGTTGTTTTTTCTCCATTCTGAAATGGAAAGTGATAGAAATATATTTATTAATACATTTTTCAATATATAGTTTAATACTTTTTTTGTATGCACAGTTACATCATTAACCCAACACTTAAATAAATAAATAAATAAATAAATAAATAAAACAATCGAATCAATAAAAGGATCCGGATATTTTTCAGACTCAATCTGTTTTAATATTTTCAACATTAAAAGTATCGTACAGTATACGCGTAGAATTCATACTAATACACACACTGCACTTAGCATGCCTGCAATAATAAATGAGGAACCGGGGATAATTTGTTCCCTGACAATTCTTACTAAAGTTAAGAAAGTGGACATCAATTAACGCAAAAGAAGTCCAATAATCCCAATTATTATGTCTTCTGACAGGGGGAATAAAAATGATGTGGCCCCGAAGGCCTATCGATTATAATGAGCGGGAAAGACCCTCCACTGTGCCCTATAATGACACTGACACACACATACACACACAGTCGTGAGAAAGTACTTGTCAAAGTTTTCAACTCTCTACATGTGACATTACATATGGATATAAATAGGCTGTTTTGGAGATTGTCACTATTTTTCCAAAATCAGTGTATCACATACAATGTAAAAGAGAAAGTTTGATTGCAAAAGGAGATCGATCTTTTGATGGAAAAAAAAAAAAAGGTCTCCAAAGAAGCATTGTAAAAAGTGATAAAGAATAGTTTGTTCATGAAAGGGTGTTAAAGGACAAAATATTATGTCTAAATTGTTCTGGTCACATCAGTGTGAATTTTGTATGATTTTGCAGAATGCTATGAATCCACCTCCCGCATAAATCAACCTGCAATTGTGTGTGAGGCAAAGAACTAAGTTTACAGTTTAGTAAATCATATGGCAGCACAGTGGCCTTGTACCTCCAGGGTACCGAGGGTTCGATAAGTTTCGGGATCACTAGTTGAAGTCCATGACTGCTGGGGAAACTGCAGTGACAATAGCAGACTATAAACAACTCGATCTCATGACAGACAGAAGTGATGCAATAGACTGTGTATGGATGCAGAGCATTTTACTGTGTACTGCAGTTGATCAATTTTGCATTCTACAAAAAAAAAAAAAAAAAAAAAAAAAGTGTGAAAAGTGAAACCCGTTAAGTTTCTCTAACCATTTTTGGATTTTTGCAAAAGTAACAACTAGGGAGTCTGTGGGCATCAACTCACAATCACAAATGTATTTTTAGCATTTTTACAAGAAGTTCCAAGTTTCCTCATTTTCTAGAAGATAAAGCTAGCTATAGGGTGGAGTATATTGTTTCTGGGTACATTATTATATTGGTAATTCTGCTTTTCTCAGTAACATTACTATGCTTAAGCTCTGCTCCTATGTTCTGTTTGTGGTCCCTGAAACCCCAGAGATTCTTTAACAGCGATTTATTTGATCATCTTATGATTTTTATCATGAGATCTGACAAAAAAACAAATAAATAAAAACAATAATTTTGTAATGATATTCTGTTCTGGACACCCATACATAACCTTTCTTTGGGGTCTCAGAGATCTCGGCTATGAAATAAAACAAATTGAAATAGATTTTTCAATCTATTTCATTTTGATTCTGTCTGACACACACACACACACACACACACACACACACACACACACACACACACACACACACACACACACACACACACACGTCCCCACAGTATGCCTATTCAGGTGTGTGTATTTTTGAGAAGAAGAAGAGAGAGAGCGCATGTGCTTCACTTTTTTCTGTTTGTCTGTTAGTCAAATATGAAGACTGCTCATTAATCTATTTAAATGGATCATTTTCTCAAATGGTAGGAAAGAAAAGAAAAGATGCATATATTTGCATATGTTCCTGTGACAGACACCAACCAACCACCACATTTACATCACCACCAGGTTAATTAAAACAACACTCACTCACTCCTGGTCTATACTGCTTAATCCTGTATACAGACTCACGGGGGGGCAGGAAACGTAGGGCACGAGGAGGGGTACACACTGGACAGGGCACAAACACACTCTCACACAACAGGCAACTTGGGAATTCCAAATATCCTCATCTGCATGTCTTTGGAACCACTAAGCCACCTACAAATTAAATAGTATTAGGTATTAAATATACCCTTATATACCCGCTCATTAATGCCAATGGGGACCAAAAGGCCAGATTGTCTAGTCCGATACCACAGTTAAGCCAGCGACAAAAAACATTGCTAGCTGTGATAGGAAGGTATCAGAACACGCAGTCCATTACAGCCTGTCGCTCAGGTAAAGAGCCCAAAGTAATTCATCCAGCCTCCAAAAACCACACATTACAAGCCCACAGAGCATCTACGGGACAAACCGAGCATCTATGGGAGCAAGTGCAATCCATGGAGGCCCCACCTTGCAACTTACAGCATTCCAAGGATGCCATGGTGCCAGACCCCACAGCACACCCCCAAAGGAGTAACGCCCAGAGGGGCCAGAGCTACAAGGGGAACCTGGACAATATTGGGGCAAATTTTTTGCATTTGAAATGTTATGGCTGATCGATGTAGACATTCCCACGTTTGTTGAAATAATAATAACTTTTATGGTAATTTACAGTACATACATTTGGCACGTTTCTGAAAATTGCTGGACGAGTTTGTTGTTAGAAAAAAGTGTAAAAGGTACAATTAGTCCTATAAAAAAGTGCGAGCATTCAATGAACAACTGTTCACATGCTGTAAGTGGTGTCTCACTGCAACCCATAACAATAAGCAAAGCTATAAATTAACAAACGTCTTTGTTGTTCTTTAAATAAATTTTGCGGTTGTTGAAAAACAATCTTCATGGCGGTAAGAGTAGCTCCGTATCGCGCAACCACGTTGTTAATTATTTCCCTATAACAGCGCTACTCCGAATGTTTTATTCCTTAAACAAGAATATGAAAATTTCAGCATTAAGACATCATTACAGCGGTAGTCATAAGAACTCGTAACCCTTTCCCAGAGCTCTTCATAACGTTTCATAAAAGTTATTACAATGCGAATTCTTACGATTCTGGCGTTGGAGTCACAACACGCGGCGCTACGCGAGCAGCCTTTATTAGCTAGGCTTTAAGTTGAAATAAAACTTTGCTCATCTGCGCTAGATTTGTCTAGTTTAGTATTCGGAATGTTCATTCATCTGCTTAAGAGTTGAGGAAGTCTATATTGTGTAAAGGGTAAATCGGCAGTAAACTACATCATAGAAGCGGCAACAAATGAGTTTTGTGAATTAATGCGGCCCGCAAGCGCACTCGGTTCGCCGTTGCCAGAAAGAGAGAGTGAAACACAAAGATAGATCTGTGCGGAAAGAAACCAAGCAGGATTTTTCATTTCTCAAGAAAATAAATAAATAACGGAAGAAGAATTCACACCACCGCATTAGGCTTTTGGCATTGTTCCTCCTTTATTTAAGCTTTCTAAATTTCATATTAACTGAAATAATAATTGGCCAGCTCGCTTGTTGTTATAAGAATGCTAAATAATTTAACGTGTCAATGGAGGAAGGCGAAATTGCCAAACGTGTCTGGCAGGGAGGAACGAGGAAACGTTTGTGATTAGAAGAGCCGGAAGATCGTCAGGAGGTGACGGAGAAATGCAGGCAGGTCCTTGGGTAAGGAGCGCGTTCCCTTTGCCCGAGGGAGCCGTGTTCATGCCGGAGTGCAGTCTTGAACAGGTGTACGGTACCATAGCGTGATGTGATGTTAATCAGAATTCCACCTCCACAGGAATTCAGTCAGGAAAGAGACGAGCTCTCGTTTTACCACAACGTCCTCGTTAAAGTCTCGGCCAGGGATTTGTAAAGCACCGACCATGTTTTCCCTGATAAGTATAGAAGATAAAAGCTTCTTGCATTATTGAAATCCTTTCGCACACATTAGAAATGTGAGATCTACAGTATAGGAAAGTCCCTTTGTGTATGGCTTGCGCCGAGTAATTCCGTTCCTGACAGGAAGTCACTGTAGGATCCTTAAAGAAAGCTCGTAACTGGTGATAATTCCAAACTGGAGAAACTATGCAGAGTGAATGGCAAAGTGTTCAATAAATTAATAATACCTTTATACTGTATCAGCAAGGAATTGCAGTGCAACTTGAGCTTCATGGCACTACATTAAGTGTGTGTGTGTGTGTGTGTGTGTGTGTGTGTGTGTGTGTGTGTGTGTGTGTGTGTGTGTGTGTGTGTGCGTGCATGATATTCAACCTCATCCGCATCTTGTGATACTGACTTGCTTGCTCCAGCGACTTTCAAAGCACTACGCAGAGGCTTCGGAAACAAAAGGCGCAAGGGTTTGAGAACCTCCGGTTAATTAGTTTCATCATAATCAGGAGATGTGGTGATAAAAAAATGAATAAATAAATTTTATATATATATATGGTGCTGGGTGACAAAGCCATTATGCTGTGATGCATGATGCTGGTGAGCGCATGTTCTCCATAACGCCTTCATACGAAAGGTCAGTGTTAAGGAGGCAGAAAAGAAAGATAAGATGAAAGGGAAAATGTTTCCTAGATATTTCAGGACAGTATGTTTGGGATGGTGGGAGAAAAAAAAAAAAAATATATATATATATATATATATATAAAAATAATAAATCCGAGAAGATGAAGCACAGAAAGCTGTCAGAACCCTTCTTTGCTTTTGAATCATTGTGGGTGTGCTTGAATCCCCACCGCGCTACCTGATACGATTAGAGCGCATGGAGGAGGAGGGAGCAGACAGCAGCAGACTAATCGAGACGAGGGTTTAAAGTAGTTACCTGCCCCGTGTGCAGATTTATCAACATCATTTTAGAGCCCGGGACCTGTACGACTAACAGCTTCCTATCGCACAAAGGGCATCGTCATGAATTATTGTTTCGCGGCTAGGTGGAAGATTGTGCTTTTCCCGCAAACGGCGAGGGCGATCAATCACGGCGGCTTCTTCGCCCACTTCGGGGTGCTGAGTGTTAGGAGTTTTAACACAATACTGTTTACTCATCTCATCCAGTCCAGCCAGTACACAGGTTGTTTTTTTTTTTGTTTTTTTTTTTTTTACCCAGTGGGAAATTAGATAGATATGTTTTTCGACATGGTTGAGTGAAAGTTTCTTTGGAGGATAACAAGATAAAGGGACTCCAGACATCATGCTTTCGTAATGCAAGACCTTCGAATCTAATTAATGCATATTTACAGTATAAACACACTGCTATTAAAGGCTTCATGAGTCTGAATCATGGACATTGCATAAGGCCTTCTAAAGTGGACCAAATCCTCTGTGGTCACTTGATCTTCTGCCATGTTGCTCAGTCATACGGTTAAGATGGATGAGTCAGAATCCGAGAGAAGAGCAGGATGCTTCAATGAAAGGCAAATTTATTCTCACTTAACTGGTATGAATTTATACAGGAATGTAAATTCATACTCTTTTGTTTGTTTGGAAAGAATATGTCCAAAATTGTATATGCATACAGTACATGCTTCACAAAATGTTCACGGACAAATAGTTATATGTAATTATTTATTAGGTGCTTTCATTAAATTAACTTACAGGAAAACAATAAACACTCACACTTCATCCTCTATACCACAGGGTCATGGATGCAGCCCTGCAGCCCATCCCAGGGGACTTGGGGTTATAAGTGGGGTGCCAGGCATGCACACGCACACACAGAGTGTGTAATTTGGAAATGCCGGGTGCATGTCTTTAGACTGTGGGAGGAAACTGGAGTACCTGGAGGAACATGCAAACTCCACACACAGACTCAAAGGTGGGACTCAAACCCCTGTCTCTGGAGGTGTGAGATCTTAGTACTAACCAATGTGCTGCAATGTCACCAAGTAAAAAAAAAAAAAGAATTAGTAAAAAAAAAAAAAATAGTAAAAAAAAAAAAAAAAAAAATTAGTAAAAAAAAAAAAATAAATAAAATATTAGTAAATATATATATATATATTATAATTAATTAATTGATTAATTAATTTTAAAAAATAATAAAATAAAATGGAAAAAATTGGGAAAAAAATAAAAATAATAAAAATTGAGTTAATAAATCTTAAATAATATATAGATTTTGCATTAGGTGCTTTGCTAAGAAAACAAAATAAAATGAAAATAATTTACATGGTAGAGTACATGAGTTTATCAATATTTATTTACAAGCAAAGTATAAAATTAACATGCACACATAAAAAAAATACAATATTGAATTAAAAAGCCTAAAAACATTATAAAGTGATAAATATTAATTTAATTGACAAAATATTTAGTAATTAGTTGTTTTACTCAAAAAATTTTATGCTTATTGAGAGAGAATTTAAACAAACTGTGGAACCTTACATGGTCTA
>JAAGKR010011959.1:2200-14700 GCA_011419295.1 Clarias macrocephalus
GCGCGCGCGTAAAGATATTCAGTGATACCAGAATGAGAACGAAAGATCAAAAGGACACGAGAAAGCAAACAGTGCTCACACACACACACACACACACACACACACACACACACACACACACACACACACACACACACAGCTTTTGATCTCTCACTTACTGGCATTCCTCCATCAACTCTCACCTCAATCCTGGCAGAAGGAAGCGAGGATGAGAGCACAGGAAGTCCAGTGTAACAGAAGCGCTCAGGGGAAACAATCAGGATTACACAATGTGTAGTTATCAGTCCATCAATCCACTGCTTCTTATGTAACAGCAATTATAACACTCATATCACCGGCTTCTCACACACACTTTTCAGACCGTAAACAACCGTTTACCGTTAATCAAAACAACAACAAATCCAAAACGAGCCATCGTTCACGTGAACGCCAACATTCGCCGGGTGATGACGAGCGCTGGTGTGTGATGGGGAACACTGGTGTTTAAAAGGTAAAAGCTGGGAAATCTTTCTCTTTTTTTTTATTTTTAAACACAAGTTTGGTTTTTGGATGAAGAACACACAGAGGAAAGTTTATTTGGGATGAGGGACGGTCATGGTTAGAGTCTCCGTTGTGTCAGCGTCTGGGCAGATGAGGGACAAAGCGTCCATGTCTGGAATGAGCGAGAGAGAACCAGTGCACAGGTTAAGAGTAAATAAAGCACTACTGTCTGGAGAGAGAGAGAGAGAGAGAGAGAGAGAGAGAGAGAAAGAGAGAGAGAGAGAAAGAGAGAGAGAGAGAGAGAAAGAGAGAGAGAGAAAGAGAGAGAGAGAGAGAGAAAGAGAGAGAGAGAGAGAGAGAGCCAACATCTTGAAGTCTGTGGCTGAATGGAGAGAAGAAACATGGGATCTGGAAAAGGGGGAGCACTCTCACCGAGGAGGAGGACACGGGCATCTGGATAGAGGAAAAGAAGGAACCCGGACGGACGGAGACAGGGAGGGAACCCGGGCGCCTGGATGGAAACGGAGAGGAAACTCGCAGTGGAAAACTAAAGTTCTCACCCCATCATCCGGAGATCGCCAGTTTGATTCCCGGGTGATGCTGTAACCTCTCGCAGCCGGAGGTCTAGAGAGAGCTGATTGGCCGAACTCTCTCAGAGGGGAGTGATAAGAGGTACTTAGTGTTCCCACATTAATCACGACTCTACAGCCAATCAGAGGCGTCTGTGAGCTCACGCGAGCGATAGGAGCGGATAGCGTCGTCCTCAGAGTGTTTTACTCCGCCCCCAACGGTGCGTGAGCGAACGGGTCAAAAAGATGCGGTCGGCTGGCGTCACGTGGTTCGGAGGAAAACACGTGATAGTCTTCGGCCCTCCGGCTGAGTGGTAGTAGTAGCCTTAATGTGGGAGCCCCCTAGTGACGGGGAGGAATTGGACAAGACTAAATTAGGGAAAAATCCCAAAGTAATTATGATTCTTGGTTAAGACCAGATGATTGATTCATCTTTTTATTTCGAGATAACACACACACAAAAAAAAACTATTAATTTCCTTATGACCAGAGGAACTTTGCAGTCCGGTGCCGTGAACAGAGGGGTCGGTGTGTTTCCATACAGTCATACTGATGGTTTTTATATACACAAAGTTCTTATTTATAAGCCTGAGATCTAAAGGCAGAAACAAGCAATTAGGCGTGGGCTAGGAACTGGAAACAGGCTTATTTACAGAAACTGGAGTCGTTTGTCACTACACTGACCCTGACCGGGGAGACACTTACTGTCCAGGAGGCTGCGTTTTAATTTAGTTTTAATATCCGTCTTTCATCCGGAGGAACAGCATAAAAAGGAATCTACAGAAAGGAATAGAAAGGCACTGGAAAGCAGGCTGAAGGTAATAAAGGTGCAAATTGTGCTCATTCATAGTTGGAATGTATAACCGAGTATCAGGAATTTCTTTACATACAGTACACACACACACACACACACAAAGCAAGGAAAGTTTGAAAAAGTTTTTTTCTTCTCCTCCTCCTTCAGTAAAATTCCCACGGGGGGTTCGAGCTCCTCACTTCAGCTGTGTTTTGGCTCTTTTGAAGCTCGCGATCTCGGTTAATAATTAACAGCTCTATAAGAAAGAGCGATGAGATAGAGAAGAAAAGAAAAAGAAAAAAAACGACGAGAGAGAGAGAGAGAGAGAGAGAGAGAGAGAGAGAGAGAGAGAGAGCTCTAGATTTTGGGCGTGCTGCACCGAGTAGGAACTTGCCTCACGACAGCCAAATAAAACTGTTCCTTACGGCAAGCTAAAGGACACAGTACAGACACACACACACACACACACACACACACACCCTGCCTAACACAGGTGTCCCACACCCCCCCCCCACCCCACCCCACCCCACACACACTAAAGAGTGTGTGTAATGCTCTCGCCGCAGGCTCTCCACTGAAACGCTTTGAAGGCTGAACACCGAGCAAATAGCGCCGAGAAGAACGAGTCAAAACAACGGCCAAAAACTACCAGTGCAGGAGGGAAAAAAAGAAAAATCAATAACGCTCTTTGACACACACACTATTTCCTGTTCAACACACTTTCAGACTGATGACACTCATGGACGTGTTACAGAATCACTACACAATCATCTGAAGTCATATTTTATAACGTGCAAACTTTCACACGCAAAGTGTTTATTGAAGCGAAAGTTCCGGTTGCCAGATTTTCCAGAATCCCCTGGTAAAACTTCAGCGATTTCCATCCTTCAGTGTGCAGAATAGTGTTTTAAACCAGAGTGCTGTTGAATCCTTGATTCTGATTGGTCAGATGGGGTTCTACTCTGCTTTTACTAATGTGGTGTTTACTTGGAAAATGTATGGAAGGAGTCTCCAGTGTCAGTGCTTTGAAACTCAGGGTCTATGTTTTCCACTGAAGGGCATTACGCAGGACGTTTCTGCTCAAAAAATGAGCGCAAATTTGTGTAAAAGAGTGTACTTTAAAGAAATGCACATGCACACACACACACACACACACACATCTACTGAATATATACTGTACATATCCATCACATCTCTCTCTATATATGCCAATCCATTGCAGGTCACACAAACACATGCACACAACCTACGGGCAATTTGAGAACGCCAATTAGCCTGATCCGCATGTGTTTGGACTTTTGGAGGAGCCAGAGTACCTGAGGGAAACCCACCAAGCACGGGGAGAACATGCAAACTCCGTGCACACAGACTATGAGATGGGAATCGAACCCCTACGCTGGAGGTGCAAGGCAACGGTGCGAACAACTACACCATCAGGCCACCCTATCTGGCTCTCTATCCATATATATACATTTATCCATCTTTACATAATTCATAAGCGCTGCATGATTTGATCAAAAAAGTCAAAAGTCATATTGTGATTATTTTTATTCATATTGCAAGTCTGAAGTAAACAGCAATATTTTATTATTAAATGGCTGAAATGTACCAAATGTACAACCTTATTTATCTAGGCTAACGGTTAATAATTGGACAAATGATCTCATTAAGAAGATGTTTATCAATATTAATTTAGCAACTCAAAATAATAAACAACAAAAAATATTGGGAAACTCTACATAAAAGTCCCTGTTTAATTGCCTATATATATAGTATATAAAACAATACACACACACACACAAACACGTGCGCGGGTTTATGTATGTATGTATGTAATATATGTATGTATGTATGTAAGTAATATATGTATGTATGTATGTATGTAATATATGTATGTGCACACATGCATACATACATACACGCATATATACATATATATACACACACATGCATATATACATATATATATATATACACACATACATATATACATGTATATATATGTGTAGTATATACACATACATACTACACATTACCAGGTTTAATGTTGTTTTGCGTCGTGACAATTTGGCTGAACAATGTAACATATGTATGCATTTACTGTGTGTGTGTGCGCGCGTGTGTCCGTCCTTCTCGGTCTCTCTTATACAAACATTGTTAAACATAGGATGCATTTCTATTCCTGTGTATTATGAAAGTTTTGGCACTCTGGTTGTGGTTAAATGCGTCTGTAGATTGTGGGCGTGGCCTAACTGGTTACATAATAGTTTAAAAAAAGAAACGTAAACGGGGTACAATGCGTCACTGTATCTATTTTAAATGAGATCGAACACCGGTTACGTACGTTTTCCAGTTTTGTGCTGAACATTGAACTGAATAATTAAAGCGTTTGGATTCACAGCTCGTCGTAGGAATTTTTTACATAAAATCAATAAAAACAAATTCCAACTTGTTACTGATAAAACTGTCGACTAAAAGACTCTTCTGCCTCATTCTTCCCCTTCAGCTTTCTCTCTTTTCCTTCTGTGTGAGCAATGTTCCCTGTCCCCCACTCGTGTCTCTCCATCTCGTTCTCTGCTGCGCTATAATTAAAGTCATTAAGTCTCCTGAAAGCGCTGTGTAATTTCATGTTGCCTCCTGCGTTTATTCGGAGATAAAGGCATACTTTCCCGCGTTAGAATTCCCTCACATGTGGTTAGAAACGTTTACCCCCATCGCTTCTCTTTCTTTCGGCTCTTGTCCCCCCTCTTTTCTCTGAGGAGGACCTGCCAGGACCTCGCTAGCTGCATGCAGAGGCCAAGAACACACATGTCGGAGGGACGGGGCGGGGTGGGGTGGGGTGGGGGGGGGGGGTACAGAGAGAGAGACTGAACTATTCTATAGGCCAATGTGTACATTAGGGTTGCAGAGGTAAATATTAGGCGTACATATCATCAATAATGTATACAGCATTAATAATTCATGATAACACTTGCTTTCTAAAAAAATAAAAACAGCTCTAGCATCAAAATCTCAATAAATTAGTCACGAGAGACAAAACTGATGTTAACAGATACCTGAGCTCGGGCGAAATATTCTGCAAAACAATAATTTGCGGTTCTTTAATAAAAAAAAAATAAAAAAAAAAACCTGTTAGTGTTAGAAAATCGCTATGATATAAGAGGAATAAAATGCCATGAGACGTGTTGTTGTAGGAAACTAATCACTTCAGCCTGCCCTGATTATTTTGCTAGAACAGCATGAGCAATTTATAACACAACTGTTACAACACTGTTGTTATCACGGAGATTGGAGACCAGCTGTGTTTCATTCCGGTGCAGATCCCTTTATTGGGTCCACATTTCTTGAATCCTTAAAGGCGGCAATCCCATAATCCTGTTCAGGGGGGGGGGTTAGCGACATCGGACATGGCAAACGATATGTATTTTTTAGAAAGCTGGTCAGATGAAGATGAAGTAGCATCAACTGGACCAAAAACACCTTTAACAAAAATGTACGAAAACCAACGATTTGACTCTATTGTGTAACTTCCAGTTGGTCAGTATTACTATTTTTGTTTTTTCTTCTTTGCCAAACTGTTATATAAAAGCTATAATGCACTCAATCACGTGGTTGTAGTGAATCTCGGAACAGCTGTAATTAGTGATGGTCAGGACGGTTAGTGTTAGTATAGCTGCACTTTTGCTTGCGCTAAACACACACACACACACACACACACACATACACATACACATACACACACACATACACACACACATACACACACACATACACACACACATACACACACACATACACACACACATACACACACACATACACACACACATACACACACACATACACACACACATACACACACACACACACACACTCATCTGTTTAGGTTTAATAGCACATCTGAGACTGTTAAGTGATAGTGTTCGCACTTTAATAGCTGTACCGCGAGTACACTAGGGTACAGTGTGAAACTTTTTATAGAGAATAAATAAAGGAGGCTTACGAAACTTATAAATTTTTTTTTAACCCCACTGATGGTACAATCTTCAAACTGCAGACTGAAAGAACAACTTTGCCAACCGCTTTAACTGTGTCCACTAATTACTGCTAAAGCTCTGTCTCCATTATGATTATTATTATCATTATTATCATCATCATCCTCATCTCCAGAATTACAGTAATTCTTTAGCGCTATCTAAAACACACTAAAGTGCTTAGAACTTCGAATGCATTTTTTCCATCTTAAGTGGATCATTCAGTAAATTTGCGTTTGCTTAAGTTATTTCGAAGCAGACTGTGTGGTGTGTTTTTGTGCAGGGCCTTCGCTAAGTAGTGCGGAAGTAATGTGAGGGAGATTTTGGGGCCTCGCTGAGGATCTGTCAGACTTGAGCAGGTCAGAATGGGATTTAGGAACGTATGCGCTGATCTCAGAACTGTGATTTCATTGAAGATTTTTTTTGACATGCTGAGAAATTAAAAGTTGACTATAGAAGAATACGTGATTTGAAGACACAAAGTAAGTTAGTTTGTTGAACACTGATATTACTGCTACGACACTCCATTTTTATTCAACTGTACTGTATATACTGTGTTTTTAACCAATGATGGAGTTCAGGGTGTTTTTATTTTAGTAATATAGAGTCTATTAAGTATTTATACTCAAAAGCATAACTGAAGGAAATTTTCATACTCCTTGCACTGATGATTTTTTTTTGCCAATTTCCTTTTTTTTTTTTTTTTTTTTCTCTGACCTGCCAATTTCAACTTTGGCCGATTTTGATTTCCCTCCGTTTTAAAAACTATAATAGACAGAATAGATGAGTATTTTTTGTAACCTGTCCTTTATCTGAAAATTCTCATGTCTGTACATAAAAAAATAAAATAAAATAAAAAAACAGACTACTAAATAACTTTTATATATATTTTTCAAAACTTAGTGTTCCATGTTACTCGACAGTAAAAATACATTTTATATAGAAATAAAATTCAGCTGAAAATACAGCTACAGCGGCGATTAAAGAAGTTCCTGGGAGGCCAGTGTTTCAGACATGAAGATACATACTTAAAGTAAAAAATAAAGACTTTCTACCTTGATGGTCTACAAGCTTTAGTGAAACACTGGGATAAGTACATTAGTGTAGCAGGGGATTATATAGAGACATAAAAGGAGGTTTTACTCTCAGAACTGTCTTCTGTTATTCTGTACAATCAAGAGTTTTTCTTTAAATGTTCTTATTTATTATTAATTATGCAGAAACGCATCACTTACATGCTACAAGTATGTGAAGTCATGTTAAATAAAAGCAACATGCACTGAATCTTAAAATACACAGTACATCACTTTGAAAATCCTTCGTTTTGTACCTCAGAGAGAATCATATGTGAAAATGTTTAATGAACCGTTCCAAGGTAAAAGGTAAAAATTAAACCACCTTTATGTATTAGAAAAACTTTTTATAAAGCATAACATTTTTTGTTAGTTTTTTTCTATTATCAATTTGTTTTTTTAATTTATTAGAACTAAATCATGGCCCGTCACATAGCATTACAGATCACAAACCCAACACCACAGACGGTGCGATTCTCACGCAGCACAAAGTAAAAGGATACAAAACATTACAACAGTGATTTTGGATCGGTATTTGAGATTAACGCCTTGGAGATCTGAGGACTCGCGCAGTAATAAATATTTACGCAGTGCCAAGCTTGAATGTTATTGCTAAATTGATAATCATCATATTTGCTCATTTAGTCAACACTTTCTGGAAGTCTCTTCCTGGAAACTCGGTTGCAGAATTAGCGCCGTGTTCCGCTTCTGGTGTAATTGTTTACACAGCAACACTGTCACGCCTGATTAGCACCACAGCAAAAACATGTTTTGGAAACTGTCTTAATGTGAAAGCTGCCGCATGTTTGATGTCCAATCAGCGTTTCCTTCCAGTCCGAGCAGAAATATACATCAGAGTTCAGCAGGAAATTTAGCTTTTATTTTGGTGTTGATTAAATAAATTAACATATTTTTTTTTCAAAATGAGGTCACGTTTATCGTATAAAATAAAAAAATAAAAAAACTATATTACTTCACAAGTTTTATATTATATTTATTTATATGTTTATTTCCAAACTCTCAGAATGAAATGTAGCTGTTCTTTTCAAAGTGGCAGTTAATAGTATTTTCTCTCATTTCTTGCTAATTTCTTGCTTTTTTTTTTTTGCATCTGAGAGAAATGCTAATATTCCCAATAGTTCTAGCTAGTTTCCGCCATCATTACTTCTTCATATATAAGCGCATGCTAACCAGACAAACTTCGCTTTACTAGCTAATGTATGCTAAATCGCACACATTTTCCAGGTTCTTAGCAACAATATTCTTACCACTTCATCTCCTAAAGCATTCATAACAACATACTTCTTATATTATGTAATCATTACAACAGAAAGAACGGTCAAATCTCAGCTCATGTTTATATCCCGTTATTATGATTAAATGGCTTTCATTAACCAGGATTTATTTAAAAGGTTTCAATGTGTGAAAGGCTTCAACTGAAAGTTTCACAAATACATATTGCTGCCTCGTTGTGACATCGCCATAGCAACAACTGTCAAATGCTAGCGCAGACTGGAAGATTAGAAAATTTGAAAATTTCCCATCATTAGCAAGCAAAACATTTCTCACACTTTATTTATTTATGTGTCTCATTAGGTAGCGATGAAGTTAGCGAACAAGCTAGCGCTTGAATTCTACAATGATTAGATTAACCTACAGGTATGCGTGTCCACATATTCACATAATTCCATTTAGCTAGCTAACAGGACTGCATTGATAGTGACTAGCTACAAAATGTTAGCTAACTAGCATTTAACTAACTAGTTGAAGGACCGTTTTTATTGATAGCAGGCAAATAAATATGACTGCCATAGAAACACACTTAGTAAGACAGTCACCTCAGTGTGTATGTCACGAACGACCAGCCGCCAAGACATCGTGTTTACTTCCTGTAGATTCCTCAGATTTCAGTCACCTTCGTTATCTCCCTCGCATTCAAGCAATCAGTGTTTTAAAAACAGAGCCTGTAATCAAAAGCGTACCGAAAACGTACTGCTCGAGATGGAGCCGGTAATTCAATTTCCGCTCCTGTAGTCAGCAGCTTTTCTTGCTTTCTTTTTTTTTTTAGCTGCTACTGTTTTCCTGCCTTCATCATCCACATGGATGAAAAAAAGCTAAACATTCCTGCTAGTTAAGAATGTCAAAGTCTCCCACTTATACCTCCTAGCTGTTTTTCAGTTTATTTATTTTTGTTCAGAGTATTCACCAAGCACGATGCTTACACGCTAATAAAGGAACATGCTAGGTTAAACAAAAAAAAACAAACATGTAAAATGTTCTACAACTAAGTCAGTCTTTGCGAACTACAAATGCTAATGACTAACCTGAACTTTTACCTCAGAGTGGAAAAAAAAAATCCTCATACTCACAAAAACTGTATTTTTATCATCACTTTGAGGAATGTACATCACTTTTCCAAGCTCACAGAATGAAGTGTTGTGATCTTTTTTTTTGTTTTGTTTTAATGGCTAACCAAACTAGCTCAGTGTTTCACTCGTTTCTTGCCAATTTCTGGCCAATGTTTTGTTATATCTGAGAGAAATGCTAATATTCTCAATAGTTCTAGCTCATTTCCGTCATCATTACATCTTTACATTACTCATATATTACAAAAAAAAAAAAAAAAAAAAAAAACCCAACCACATGCTAACCAGATAAACTTTGCTTAACTAGCTAATTTATCCTCACTGCGCATATTTCCCAGATTCTTAGCAACAATATTATCACCACTTTTTCTCCTAAAGTCTTTATTATTATTATTACACCAGTTCAACTGGTACGCTGGTATAATACCAACCCGTATACATCAATCCTACACACACTTGCATGAACCAAGACACACACATCCCATCAAACCACACCATAGCTCAGGCACCACACACACCCCAAATTTCTAAACCACACTGACACACATCACATCACTGATCACATCATACACACTTCTTATATCCAACCCTATTGTTTGGTAGTGTGTGAGGCTGAGGAAACAAATCACTCACACATACAGCCATTCCAACTACCAACTCACAACAACACACACCAACCCTCCAGACAACCATACACACCCAAAGCAAACACCACAAAAACACCCTGAGCAAATACACAAAACTTGTATACAACCAAACACACTCCAACCAAATATGCCAAATCCACACACACACAAATCCAAACACACCAATCTCACAACCACCCACACACCCCGTAAACAAAGACTACAATCTCACAACCCAACCAAATGTACCAATCTCAAAACTTCCCAAACCCATCCCAACACTCCACACAAACTATATGCACGCCAAGAAAACACCCCAAACTCACATATCCATACACACCTCAACCAAACTCACAACTTCCCAAATACACCCCTCAACTTCCCACACATCCCAACCAAATACACTCCAACAAACACTCCACAACCAAATTCACCAATTTCACATCTACCAAACCCCTGCACACCTTCACCCCAACCCCATACACTACTCCTACACACACAGACACACCACTTAAATGCATCTACCCCACAAACAGCCAAACACACCCTAACCAAATATACCAACCACACACTCCAACCTACACACAATCCAACACACAAAAATCCACACATTTATCACACATTCAAACCTCACACAAACTGCACAACACACACTCCCAACCACCAAACGTACAGTAGCCCTTCCAAACCAATACACAAATTCCCCTTGACCTAACACACAGCAGAATACAACTGGTACACAAACCCACCAACCACACACACACAGATTCACAATCACTGGCTGCACTAATTCCTTCAGACGCCTGAACACACACGTACAAAACCAAACAACAACAACAAAAAAACTCTACTGCCTCATTAGGCCAACACACAGCTCCTTTAATTTTTAAAAAACAAAATCCTAAAAGAATCTCCCACAGAAGAAAAAACACACAGTGTGAGTTTGGAGCGAGGGAAAAGAGGAGTGCCTCGTCCTGAATACAGCGGGCAGACGGAGGATAATTAAAGGGGCACATACACTCCGCCTTCATACCTCTCTAATCTAGTCTTCCCTTGAAGTGGTGCAGTGTGTGTGTGTGTCTCTCTCTATATGCGATTATGTGGAGCTATGGTTTCTGTGTGTGTGTGTGTGTGTGTGTGTGTGTGTGTGTGTGTGTGTGTGTGTGTGTGTGTGTGTGTGTGTGTGTGTGAGAGAGAGAGTTTCCTTTGTAATGAGATCTGTGTTGAGGAGAGCTGCATTTTTCTCCCTGGACAAACAGAGCGGCAGGTTTAAACTATGCCCAAGTTTTGCAGCTCTCTCACACACACACACACACACATACACACACACACACACACACAAACATATACACACAAACATATACACACAAACATATACACACAAACATATACACACAAACATATACACACAAACATATACACACAAACATATACACACAAACATATACACACACATACACACACACATACACACACACATACACACACATACACACACACATACACACACACATACACACACATACACACACATACAGGAGATTAACAACCCCTTGTTTGTTTTAGGGTGGAGGAAACGAGGGGAACAGGGATAAAAACAATTTACAAAGAATCCTACATGACGAGACTCGCACTAATATAAAATTTTCCATATTAAGAGTTTTTAAATGTTTGTATTTTTTTTAAATGACAAGATTAAGAATTTATCATCATGAGATTACTGCAAGATATAGTTTTGTTAAAAAAAAATACATCACATAAAGAATAGAACACTTGCAGATAAACGCTAAAGTAAACGATAGCGTGTAGCGGTGTTCCTGTTTCCGTGGTAACCAAAGTTTATGAATTTCCTATAACCGTTCATCCGGAAGTGTTTTATTCCTCTTGCACCACAGCAATTAATGGCTTTATCGCGAACACACGTACTGTTACAGTGTCCATGGTTCATGGTTAATTAAGTCTTTGATTCCTCGTGGAAGCTGTTGCCATGGAAATGTTAACGTATTAAAGTGGATGAACTTTTCACCTGAAATGAAGTGCAGTCACAAAAAAGTCATCAACATCTCTTGATTAGCGAACGCTGTAGTGGACGCTGCTTTAATAAACTTTATGTCCTTAAAAAAGATGAAAAAAAAAGGTGGCGTCTCATTTGCACCCCTCTTCTGCTTTTCTTAGTCAGTCATTCCTGAGACAAAGTTGAGCCCGCGTCTGGTTTCTCAGTCTTTTGTGTGACTGTAACTTAGCCGACACTCTCTCGCTTTCTCTCTCTCCTCAGGTGTGTGAAGGCTCACGCTTTCTCCACCTCCGTCTGTCTCACTCTCCTCATCACAGGTACACTGAGTGCTGTTACACCACATGTCCTCAAATCACACAAACACCACAGCTCATGAATCAAAACCTGCGTCACCTCGATCGGAACAGTCTGATCCGATCTGTCAAGATCAGAACAAGGACCGGTGAGAAACGCTTCTCTCCCACCTGTCTTTTAGTCCTGACATCAGCTCAGTCTGAGGAAGGAGCTCAGATTGACTCACATTTCACATGTCGTAAAGCATCTGA
>JAAGKR010011960.1:5707-17812 GCA_011419295.1 Clarias macrocephalus
TTTAGCCCAAACGCGTCTCTTCTGCTTGTTGCCTGTCCTTAGCAGTGGTTTCCTAGCAGATCTTCTACCATGAAGGCCTGATTCACACAGTCTCCTCTTAACAGTTGTTCTAGAGACGTGTCTGCTGCTAGAACTCTGTGTGGCATTGACCTGCTCTCTGATCTGAGCTGCTGTTAACCTGCGATTTCTGAGGCTGGTGACTCGGATGAACTTATCCTCCGCAGCAGAGGCGACTCCTGGTCTTCCTTTCCTGGGCCGGTCCGCATGTGAGCCAGTTTCTTTGTAGCGCTTGATGCTTTTTGTGACTGCACTTGGGGACACTTTCAAAGTTTTCCCATTTTTTCGGACTGACTGACCTTCATTTCTTAAAGTAATTGCATACAGACTTACTTCTTTTTATTGTGTAAAGCTGCTTTGCGACAATGTCAATTGTTAAAAGCGCTATATAAATAAAATTGACTTGACTTGACTTGACTTGAATATATATTCTGTTGAGTAAAGGGGGCCTAATATGACACCATATGATTTTAATTTGAGCAGCAGTGCTGCCTCGCGTGGCTGTACGACAAAAGTTTGTACTCTCGTCTTTTTGTGGTTAACCGTCCTGCGCGTTTGTTTCCTATCGCTAAGATTATCGCAAGATTCGTTGATGCTGGAAGCTGACATTGCCCCCTGGGAAACCTTATTCATGACATTACCCCATCACATTTAGTCTCTCCTGGAGCTGACACTGTTACAAGCCTTAAGAAACCCAGTTCTGCATAATCACAGGTTATCTAAGTCATGTTCAGACAAAATCAACACTTTTTGTCATAATGTTACTTGCTCGACATCCTTGACATGATTTCTTTGTAAACACACACAGAGTCGTCTCTCCCACTCACACACATACCCACTCATCATGAACTTGTGATCACAACTCTGGAGTGTTATGCATGTCGTTGCACTTTGAATGTGGTTCCGAAAAACGCTGTTGGTATTCCGGGGACACCGTGGCCTTCACGTGCCCCCTAGTAAAAAAAAAAAAATCACATGGAGGATACATGGAGACGTGGCCATGGCGACTGAGCCAAGAACCCAGCAACCCTTCCCAGCTATTCTCTATGTACTGAGATGTTTTGGAGGTCCTCTATAGATACTCTTTTTTTTTTTATGAAAACACAGCAGTGTGTGACGTATAGATGAATTCCATGATTGCCATATCACGGTCTATTTAACATGAATGATTTCTTTCCTTGCCTGCAGCCAGATGGACTGTTAGGTCAGAACTTGCTATGAAGTTAAAAATGAATCAATGCATGCATATAACCGCTGAAACCTCTCTCTCTCTCTCTCTCTCTCTCTCTCTCTCTCTCTCTCTCTCTCTCTCAATGCTTATGCATCTCTGAAATCCTTGGTGTGTGGTGCGTGATGTGCATTTGTTAGGTCTAAGGATTGTGCAGATTGGTTCGCTTTTTCGGCTTTTCTCCATGTTTAGACTTGATGATGATGATGATGATGATGATGATGATGCAAGCAGAAAGTGGAAAAAAAAGTGGTGTTGTGGAGCTGGAGCTCAGCAGGTGGTCCCTCCTGTGGTTTGCTTTAACACTGAGAGAGAGAGAGAGATTTCCAAGTTTACTAACATCTCCTCTCTCTCTCTCTCTCTCTCCCTCTCCGTCTCTCTCTCTGTCTGTCTCTCTGCCTGCCTGCGCACTATAAAGCATTAAAAAGTGGCAGAATGAATGCGATACCCAATGGAGTGACGTTATACCCGTCATCCATCATCAGCTCGTCCCACTGCGATCACATGCTACTCTCCGTAGTGCGGGAGCTCGTGCGAGGAAGACATTAGCCCGTGTGTGAACTGTGCGAACTGTGAAACAGATGCTTAAATGCCACAAGCAGATGCCTGTGTCACCAATCACTCTGTCATGCTACTTAGCAGGAGAACGGAGACAGAGGAAGTTGAATTTTGCATTAGTATTAATGTAAAGTGTTAGGTAATTTGAAGCAGCAGTTTTCTCGTATTTATGCATATATATGTTTAAAGCAATTTGTCCAATTCTGATGCATTATCAAGGGAGTCTGATTGCTAAAGATAAAGCTTATTGTATCAGAGAAAACTCAGCATGACTCTGTAGGACTGAGATTATTACCAGTTAGATAAAACTTTTTTTTTTTTTTAACTATCCAGATTAAAAGTCAAAACAGGAAATTGTTTGCTGTTGTTCTATAGTCACATGTCTATGTCACAGCGCTCTGCTCTGATCTCGTCGTTGGGCCAATTTAAGAATTGGCTCCTATTTTAGATCTTTGGTGGCCTAAACAATCATGGAGCTCAGATGGTGGGATTTGTCTGAAAAACCCTTTTCTATATTCATCTGATCTACTCTACACATGCCCATCAAAATCTGCTCTGAGATTCAAATCAACAGCAATAATCCTGGCCTGAGCAGCCTGTGTGAATGGGGCTTACAGTCATGTGTAAAAGTTGATTCATTTATTTATTTATTTATTTATTTTAGTATTAGGCAAATACAACCTCAGACAAACAACAAGATATAACATTTTTCACCAACACATTAATTATTTAACAAAAATGCTTAAATAAATAAATAATAATAATAATAATAATGTGGGCAATAATAAGTACCCCCATGATGCAATAGCTTGTAGGTCCACAATAAAATTTTTTAAAAAGTAAAGATTTGCTGTAAGACTTGATCAGACCATTTTGGCCCATTCTTCTTTACAGCACTGATTTAGTTCATGGACGTTTTTTGGGCATTTGCTTATGCACATCTCTCTTAAGGTCCCACCACAGCATGTGAAAGGTTGAGGTCTGGACTTTGACTAGGCTATTCCAAAACCTTGATTCTTTTATTTTTTTGGTGTGCTTCAGTTCATGGTCCTGTTGCATGACACAATTTTGACCAAGTGTTAGTTGTCGGAAAGATGGCCTCACATTTGCCTCTACCATACTATGGTATATAGTGTAAATGAGTTCATGGTCAGCTCAATCACTGCGAGGTGCCCCGGTCCCATGGTTGCAAAAACAAGCACTAATCATCATCCCTTCACCACCACCATGCTCGACAGTGAGTTTGAGGTTTTTCTGCTGAAATGCTGTTTTGTCTTTGCCAAACATGGGGCTGAGCATTGCGGCCCAACACCTGCACTTTCAAACCTTTGTGGTGGTTTTCGCTCAGACCTTCCAAACAAACCATATTTTTTCAGTCTTCTTCTAAGTGTGCAGTCATGGGCTTTTCCCATGCTCAGTGAGGCCTGTAGCGTCTGAGGTAGAGCTCTCGAGTTTTATTGTATTCCTCTGGGCGTTGCTTGGTCTGACCTTGGGGTGAATGTGCTGGGACGTCCCAATATTTTGCACTGAGAAAGTGGAAACCGATTCTTTCTGGGAAAACTGCTTCTCTAAGACTATTGCTTATGTCCTTCCTTCATGGCATTATAAATAAACTGCCAAAACCTCTGCTTTTAAAGAGGTCTGCCTCTCCTGCCGTTACCTGCTAATCAAGGGCTGATGATTAGCAGCACCTGCCTGCAACCCTCTTAAATCCTGTGAACGCAGTATGGGGGGCCTACTGTAGTACTGCATGTTTTGGAGGATTTTTTCTTGGCTATAGTTTTTGTTAAATAAATAAATAAATAAAGGCACAATAAAAAAAAAAAGTTATATGTTGTTTGTATGGGGTTATACCTGCCTAATACTGAGGCCCGCCATTATCAGATGATTTTTTTAATTGCAGAAAAACACATTGAATTAAAAGAGGGGCACTAAATTTGACGCATGATCGTAAGTGAGAAGGGACTGGTACTTAAAATTAGACACATGGAAATTGGTAAGGAAGGTTTTAGAGATTGTTGTTGGCTCTGGTGAGTGTGCAAGCTGGAGCAGTTAGCTTGCTTTGCTATCCTAGTACAAATCCTAGCATGTAACGTCAATCATATAACAAAAAGTTATAGACTTTTGAAGTCCATGAAATCCCTGAAGCCTAAATCTTGATTTTTAAAAAAAATAAGTTTAATAAGTTAAACAGTCCTTATACCCACCCTGACCTTTCATTCATACCTAACGCCATATACAACCAAATATATTTTTGGTACAAGTTCATGAAGAACCTAGTATTTCACTTTGCAAAGTCTGTACAGCGCTGTCCGTGAGAAAGATAAGTGTGTTTGGAGTGAGATAAAGCCAGATGTAACATGATGATGGGTGTTGGATGCTTAGAGTAACATGTTGAAATACACTGCAGAAAATCCGAATCTTGGGACGGGATCAAAACGGCACCATCACACACGTCTCCTGCTGGAGACAGCGGGCATTTCTTCATCAGAGACATCGAAAGAATTACATCCAAAGAACTGGAACGATGTAGGGCTTCACCTTTGCCTTCTATTTTTATTCCCTTTTGACTTAATCATTGTCTTTGTCTGTATCACTCAGCAGCGGCGTAGGCGTCTGGATCGGCTGCGACACGAGTCTGTTGATAGCAGTAAAAATAGTCGGCCAGCTGATTTAATTTCGCAGCCTTGTGTTCCTCCCTGAAGAGAGGATGATTAGGGTGAGGGGAAGGTAGCACGTCTGGGACCGTCGCTGCATTCTGACTGCTTGGAAGAGGATGAGACAGATGCCGCCGCTTTCAAGCAAATGCAATTAAGTGCACAATCAAATTAAAGGCCGCCGTCGTGCAGCCAATCCGGGGGGAGCTGCCAGCCAAGTATTGAAACATGTCAAGTGTTAAGTTGCTAATAGTGTGTTGTTGTTTTTGTTGTTGAATGTTGTTTATTGTGACACAGTACGCTATATCTCATTATCATCTGTACATTTATTTATTACTCTATATCATGGAAAATGCATGATGAAGTGCCCTCTAGGGGGCCCTTACAGTGGGCACATGTTATAAAGTACCCCAATGGCTGCCTTTCAGATGACATTTCATGTGAGAAAACATGATGCTATGCCATGTCCTATCGAGCTCCCCTATATGTAAGAAAACAGAATAAAGTGCCCACTAGGGTACCACAATAACTTCTAGTGTGCCTTTCCAGTGATGACTACATGATGCAATGCCCTACAGGTTTCCACTACACATCAGCATGAAGGGTTTCTGCAATGGGTGCCCTTGCTGTGAAGACTACATGATACAGTACGCTATAGGTTCCCAAACAAGTGAAAAAAAAAAAAAAGAAATAAAATGCCCTGTAGGTGATTTTTTATTTTTATTTTTTTTGGTGCAGGAAACTTGATGAAGTGCCCTCTAGTGTTTACATGGTGCAGTGCCTTGTAGTCTCCCTTACGTGTGGGAAAATTTTATAAATTAGTGTTCCTGTGTGGCAGAGAACTTGACGCAGTGCCCCATAGGATTCCAATTTGTTCACGAAAACATCATGAAGTGCCCTACAGGATGTCATTTGAGATAAGACAATATTAAGAAATAGGATGGAGTGCCCTGTAGGATTTCCCTCTATGTAGCGCAATCTCATTGTAGATAGGTGGTGCTGTTTTTTCCCCCCACCACTTCCCCTAAGGGAGCCCTAACAGAGCCATAACTGAGAAACTACAATTTATTATGAGAGCACATGCCCTGAAGGACTCGAGAGTCAAATCAAGTGATATTATAACGATAGTGAAAACAACAGGACAGGAAGACGGTTTAACCAGCACTTAGGAGATACGACTAAACACTAAGACGTGAGCGATGCTGGGAGATGCGTCCACATGTGGAGGCGAAGGATTATCCTCATCCCGGTGCTGATAAATAATTGAAACCCCATCGCTTTACGGCATGTCACATCATATCATGCAGCGGGGATACAGGACTGGCCGTCATCCTGCAGCGTTACGACAGAGATGATGGTAATGGAGGTGATGATGTTGCCTGAACACAAGATGACAGCAGTGTCAGTGGCACTGCGGGACTGTTAGAGTGGCTGCAAGTATGTGTGTGTGTGTGTGTGTGTGTGTGAACTCTGAACGGAAGGCTGTGATGGATCACAGAGGAGACCCGGACCCCAGAATGAGCCTCGGAGGTGTATGATGGCAGATCATGATGCAGGAGCTCCATTATGGAGAGAAGAGCAAAGAGACCCAGAACATCTCCCAGCAGATCCACAGCGATGATAAATGTTCTGCTGTGTATCTGTGCACGAATGTAGGTTTGTCCACTATAATGTCCTCACATTCGACACAGTAATGAGTCATGCTGGCCGGTGCTACTGAAGATTAGTGCTGGAGTCTGTGCATGGAGGAACGTTTGCTGACTATCTCATTTTCAGCATACAGTGGTAATCAGTCTGTTCGGGATATTTGTGCTAAGCTCGTTATCAGCAACAGTAAGTGGCTCACTTTCATTTCAGCAGAAAATGACACTAGATGCTAACCTTGTACAATTTCTATTACAGTTAGTATATCTTTGCAACTATTTATATGAATAATTTCATTAACTAACATTATTTAATGCATTAATTAGTACAAAATTAGGAATTCCTAATCACTAGTTGACTGAATACAATAACTTTTATCTACGCTGCTAATTCAGTATATTACAAATCCCAGTTTTTGTCTGCACAAATGTTCATACAAATGTTACGTTTACTTGATACAACCTTTGTCAGCTTGAAACATACACTAGGACAAAGGTATTTCTCTGAACCTGTTAATTCTTGAATTCAGGTGTTTCAATCAGGTCCCTTATCCCCAGTGAAGGACAATCTTAATGCTTCAGCATACCGAGACATCTTGGACAATGCAATGCTTCCAACTTTGTGGCAACATTTTGGTGAAGGTCCTTTTCTATTGCAACATGACTGTGTCCCAGTGCACAAAGCAACGACTATAAAAACATGGTTTGATGAGTTCAGTGTGGGAGAACTTGACCGGCCCTAATACAGAGCCCTGACCTCAACCCCTTTGGAATGAATTGGAACGGAGATTGCGAGCCAGGCCTTCTCATCCAACATCAGTGCCTGATCTCGTAAATGCTCTACAGAATGAATGGGCACAAATTCCCACGGAAACAGTCCAAAATCTTGTGGACAGCCTTCTGGAAGCTGTTATAGCTGCAAAAGGGGACCAACTACATATTGAAGTATATGTATTTGAATACAATGTCACTGCAGGTTTTTGTCCAATATGAGCCAATATAACTTAATGTATTTAAGTTTGGTAAACATCATACAGTTCCAGTCAAAAGCTTGGACACACCTTCTAATTTCATGGTTGTTCCTGATTAAAAAATTTTTTTCTGCATTGTAAAACAATACTGAAGGCATTTGACCAAAATCTGTAATAATCTCCTTTGAACAGTTGATATTGAGATGTATATCTGCTTCTTCTGCTCTGTCAAGCTTCATAACGGCTCTAATCTGAGGTGCTGGTTGTTAATTGGTGATTTCTGAGGCTGGAACTAAGAAACGTCTCTGCTTTCTTCATGAGAGTCGGTTCATCCTGTTGCTTGACTTTGCAAATGCACTTGACGATGCTGTTCTTCCATGCATCATTTATAAAAATACATATAATTAGGTGGTGTAGTAGTGGGAGAAAAGTTGGACTGCCTTCCCAGCGTCCCAATGGTGAGAGGCTCCTTGCAAGCCTGGAATGCAAAGTGAGCGAAATGCATCAAGAAAGGAAAGGGGAGGGGCCCAGTGAGACTGATTATGAATAGGGCCCAGAGCTCTCTGCTATGCCCATGCATATCAGATATACAGTAACAAGTCAAAGATGGAAAAGAAAAATAAGAAAGTTTTTGGAAGAAATCCAATTACTGGCGAAATAGAAAGAAAGCTGAGTGGGACTGGTGAGGGGAGATCAAGATGGTGTCTTGAACCACATCTATGTAATTTACTGTCATCTTCTTGTTTATTGCTTTTGCTTGCATCGGTTGTCCATGTTTGTGTCTTCAAAAGCTCTCAGACAGCAATAAAACCCCATCGAAGCGTCATCTGGAGAGAAGAGGATCATCTGCTGCTCTACACAACACTTTCTGACCTCTTTAGCTCCTCCTCAGGCACTTTCAATTGATACAGAACACAATCCAGGCCCAGATCGGAGCAGGTGAGGGTTAAGTGGTCGCTCGAGTGGCTCTCTGCCGGTCCTTGGGGATGACTTTTAACTTCTACCACTAAGCCACCTGTAAGTCATCACAAATTTCCTTTTTTTTTTTTTTTTTTTTAAAAAGGCAGTAAACACTACTATAAAACGACTCCGCAAGCAGAATATAGTATTAAGAGCTCCTATAAAGTTTACAGAATGTCTCCAGTTTCCATGGAAACAGCCGCAATTGTTCACTTGTCCTGTCTGCTGATAGGTTTTGTTTTTGATTGCATGTGTATAATATTGTACTAGCGGCCCTCAGGACGTGCGTTTGACCTTCATTTTAAAAACAAAACCCCTCAGAATCCATCCGAGGACAAAAGGTTCGCCCGCAACACGATTCCAGCCATGAACGCCGCTGACCTGTGCTGCTTCTGAAAAGACTCAAGGACATTTCCTGAGAGAGGACGATGTGGGTGGATTTTAATCAAGAGTTTAAGTCATATGAAAAGAAGGAACACTAAACTAGCCCCGCCCCCCTCCCGCCCCCCCCCCCCCAACCCTAACTTCAACTTTTTTTTTCATAGGGTTTGAGTTATACAAATTGCTATGAAGTATGAGCGCAGGTTTTTTTTTTGTTGTTTTTTTTTTGGGATATTTTGCTTACAGGGCCATAACCTGGGTTTCTTAATAAGCTTTAAACCAAATAATATCCATTGTTTTTTAAATCCTGCATCATGACTGTCTCAGGAAAATATTTCTGTAATTTAATCACAGAATAACACATTTGTCAAAAACAAGAACTAGCCAATCTTGGAATGGTGGTATAACTATTAGCAACCAGAAGCTGATATTTTCTTATGAATGCATATCTTGAAGTGTTTTATTCCTTTTGTACCACAATATTTACACAATCTTGTTGTTTTTTTTTTTTGTTTTTTTTTTTAAACATCCTACTTTTTATCCATTTCTAGATATGTTAAAAGTTGCCATCATCGTTTGGGCTCTCTTAAAGTCAAAAAGACAAAAATGCATGTCATGATACGCAGCACACAGCAATAGTGCTGAGCTATTTAAAGGCAACCTAAAGGACCAGGACGCTTAGGAGAGGGAGACCTAAAGGTGGTCGTGATGCAACTTATAGGACTCCAACCGAAGGCGCAGAAGTAGAGAAGATAAAGTGTGTAGAATGAAAAACAGGAAAAGACAAGACAAGATCAGGGAATGGCACATTGGGCATTTTTAAGAGACGCTGGACTGGAAAATAGTCTTTAAGAGGCCGGGAGGATGTGGGGGACCTACAGGTGGCAGATATGTAACTTACTGCATTACAACCTCCATTAAACAAGAAGAAGAAGAGGAAAATTCATGTTTAGACATTCAGAAACGTCTCCAGTGTGGTGAAACTTGCTTTTTGAGCTTCTTCATTTTTTCTGTTGGTCCTCTTGGCTTAAACAAGCCACTTAGATTTTGTCTTCTTCTTGTCTTGTATTGTCTTCTTGGTGTTTACCGGAGGTTGGCATCCACTATCTTGCATTAATGTCACCTTAATTTCTCGTGCGCCTTTCAATTTAAATCCTCTATTCGAGTCCAGTTGCACTTAAGGAACCCATCAAATACCGTCTTCCTTGCAGAGTCCACAACGATCAGCCTCAAAACTCGATTAGATTTTGGCTCTATTGTGACCTCATGAGACAAGACACCCCTCCCTCCCTCCCTCCCTCGCAAATTCTCCTGTCTTCTGGAGGGGTGTGTCTCAACCGTAGCTCATTTACATAGACAGTGAGACGGCATGTTTGAAGGAGGAGTGAAATGAAGAGTAAAGAGTGCAGCATCTGAGGGCTCTTTGAGCCGGAGCATCAACACGCTCACTTTGGGCGAGCTCTGAGACCTGTTGTAACTTTTTTTCTTTTTTCACAAGTATTTTTTCATTGATTTAAAATAAGTAGGATTGCTAGGTGGATTACTTCATAGAGAAACATCACCGTGTGAGTAGGTTTGTCTTTAGGCTCTCCATTAAGTTGCGTTACCGCCACCCTCTTGGTCTTGATCTCCATCATCTTCCTTTCAGTTGAAATCCTCTATTCTAGTCCTGTCACCCTTAAGAAACCCATCAAATACGTTCCTCCTTGTCCTCTTTCTTCATTTTCTGAAATACTTTTCACAGTGTACTCAACCTTTACAAATTCCCACTGCTCCTCTAAAGGTTGAGTACACTCGTTTCTTGCCTCCAGCTCTCGGTTGACACTTGTTTCTTATCGTCTTTGTGTTTCCCGGCAGTCGACGCCCTTCCTCTCTCGTCCTCTTCCTCCATTTTGGATTCATATGAAGCGTACACCTTCTAAATCTCTGTGTGTGATAAAGCTCTTACTGGAGAAACAACACCGTGTTAGAACAAGTGCATTAATACTGTATGAACCTGTGTTAGCGCGTCATTAATATCAGTGCTGCTCTTCTAGACAATTAACCAGCACTTAGTCAGGACCTAAGCAGGATCTTGAATTGAGGATTATTGTTGCTGTGAACTGGTTAACGTAAAAGGTGCATGTATGGTCGGGGCAGTCCAGCTCTGAGAAAACCTTCCAGTTTAGCATCATTTCATAGGTTTGTCTGCTTTTCTGGTTCCTCGGACGTTCCTCTGTCTGTGATTTGTTCTTTTTGTGAATTTTGAGTAAGACTCAGCAGCTCTGTACCCGACGCCACGTGTGCGGGTAAGTATGACCTCGTTCACCAAGCAGGTGAAACAATCTGTGTGTTTTCTTCAACTTTCAGATGAAACCGCCCTTGTTTGTGTTTTCCTGGCGCCGTGATTGAACTTGTCATTTCCTGGTCTGTTTCGGACTTGAGATTGCAGCACCGTTTGAAGAACTGAATCTCATTTTGTTGTGAATGATTGGCTGCCAATTACCCTTCAGTGCAGAAGCAGACAGGTCCAGAGTGACAGAAATAAGCAGGTGAAATCATTCCAGAGCCAAACAACATATGGGCAGCTTTGTTTCCACAAGCTGTTTGATGATTCGTGGTTGTCCCTGTACTATGCCAATTTGCAGCGGAATGATTTCAGCTAATGAGATTGTCCTTTTGTTTATCCCTTACTCGACATTCTGTATTCAAATAGTCTCCGTCGCTCGAACATACCCGCTTTATGCGCATTCATCCACGACTTATGTCTATACTGTAAGACCTTAAAATAGAATTAGTTTCTTTTAACTAGATTTATGCAACTATTTAATGAACCTCATGAACTGAAACCTCATTAAAATATGCTTTTCTATTTCGGGCGGACGAACCCCTGCCGCGAAAAGTTCAGCGCTGGTGAACAAAAGGTTAGTGAATGAAGTTTAAATCCCATGACGGAACGCTGGAAAGCTGACCGTCGGGTCTCAGCTCTTCAAGCTTAAATTGGATCTGGGCTCAATAATATCTGGTTTGTTTGAAAGTCTTTGCAAATTTAAAGCATCTACAGTATTAACACATAGGTTCTGACCAGAGTTAAGCACTTTGTTTACTAGAGAACCAAAAATATGTAAATATACGGCACTTGTGGCTGCAGAACATAACCTAGTGTGCGGAATCAGAGCAGGGGACGTGGTAAAAGTGCAGGTAAAAGCCATTTGCATTAAAAGCCGGCAATCAAAACAAACAAAATTGCAATGAATCAACAGGTCAGGATCAGGCGATCAGTCTATGGACTACACACACACACACACACACACACACACACACACACACACACACACACACACACATGCTCATATATCACTGGGAATAAACAGGGTCACACAGAAAGACAGTAAATGAGCTTAGTAACCAACTGGAGCATTGTCCTGCATGTGTGTGTGTGTGTGTGTGTGTGTGTGTGTGTGTGTGTGTGTGTGTGTGTGTGTGTGTGTGTGTGTGTGTGTGTGTGTGTGTGTGTGTGTCGGTGTCGGTGTGTGTGTGTGTGTATCGGTCTGTGTGTGTATATGTGATTGTGTGTGTGTGTGTGTGTGTGTGTGTGTGTGTTGGTGTGTGTTGGTGTGTGTGTGTGTGTGTGTGTGTGTGTGTATCTGTGTGTGTGTGTTTGTGTGTGT
>JAAGKR010011961.1:0-17812 GCA_011419295.1 Clarias macrocephalus
AAAAATAACCTGTGTGGTTGAATTTTGGAATCCATGACTTAAAATTTGAATACAAATTACACGTGACCTTGGAGAGTGTGGCCTGGTTTCCTTAAAATATGTAAAATTCCATTTGCGGTTCTTAGCAAACCGTGGCAGAAAACCTCAATAGTGAATAACCATATTCAAATTTGTTTCTTGGTGTTTTTAAAATAGCCATCCGTAAAACTTGGTCATATAATTGTGCATGAGGCAGGAATAAGCCTTGTACGAATAATACACTAGTCTGTTGCTTAAAACATCTTGGAAACATCTCAGGGCTGATTAAACAGTGTTCCCAGAACAGGCTAGGATTTTGCTGCTCTGAACAAAAGACTAAAGATGGATTGATAAACCAGGGAATCTGCCCCAATTTGCAAAGGTAATTCGTGTTTTACTGGTTTACCACAATTATGCCTATTGTCAAAACTAGAAACTAAAAGCACTAAAACACTTTGGCAAACGGTAATGTAGTTACACTTTCTAATCTGGTGTCTATCACCACTAATTGCACATCTGCCTTCTCTAATTTTAGTTTGAAAAGTTGATGAGTCATTTAGTGGATTTCTTTTCCCAAAAATCTGTAATTTTATTTTTTTGCGGGCAAAATTCATGTTTCTTAAATTTGCTGTAAATTATTTAAATTTAAAATATACACCAATCATCCATAACATTAACACACTAACATCAACTATAAATTATATAACAGTAAACTGGTGGCAAGATTATGGATACCCAAGGCTCATTTATTCATGTGTGGAGCAATGGCAACTCCAGTCCCACACCATCCCCCCAAAAATGCAACTTGCTGAAAAAAAAAAAAAAAAGTCAGTCAATGCTGGCCAAAATACAAAGGCACCAGAACAGCACCACAGTCCACCACGCCCAGGGCCCAGCAGGCAAAGAGCCCAAGGCCATTGGTCCAGCCTCCAAACTCCCCAGATCCCAATCTGATCAAGCACAGACCGACTGCACATAGACAAACAAGTCCAATCCATGGAGGCCCCACCCCACAACCAACAGGACCCAAAGATCCACTGCCAACGTGCTGGTGCCAGACACAACACACCTTCAGAGGTCTTGTAGAGTCATGCCCGGTGTCAGGTCACATAAGGGAGCAGTTTCTATACTATACAAACAAATGGTAGCACAAAGAAATAATTTATAACAAAAAGTGTTGGGTAATACTGTGCTGATTTAGGTAATTGAGCTGACTCCTAATTATTATGGACACCCACCCACCCTTGTCCTTTGCACTAGTCTTTCCCTCAATGGCCTCCAGAGGGAGACCAGCAGTTGGACAAAAAGGTCTCTCTCTAGTTGAAAAAAATAAAATAATCCATCACTAATTTTCACCGTCATATTTATTTATTTTGGTTATTTTGTCATTAATAAATGCAAGGACATTGCTTCTTTATGAAAAAGAAATCCAGGGATTCCTTCAGGAAGACTCCAAGCTTTTCAAACAGAGAAGGTATTTCTATGAAAGATGAATAGCATGCCATGCCAGGCCATACACCAACACAAACATACGCACAGAAATAGACAACAGATTAGTTGTATTAGGCGTGTTTGTTCAGTACAGTTTGGTGATTTTTTTGCTCACTGACCCTGAACAGGCCTGGACTAGATTGTGATACATTAAGAGCTTGTTTAGGAACATCAAATATCTCAGACCAAAAACCCTTTAGTCACCATCATGACTGAAGGATGTTAATGTTAAATTGGCAACAGATTGTTTACAGCTTTCAACAGGTACAACTTCTAATGAAGACATTTAACAAAAAAAATAAACCCATTGAGATAATTGTGGAACTTAATGGAAAAATCCACTAGAGGGAGACACTGCTACAGTTCTGAAAAGTGAAGGGCATCCAGTGCTCTTATTTAAAAATGTGGGAGGAGAATAGGGGAGGGGAAAAAAAGCACTATTTAAAAAATTTTTTAAGAGAATTTTATTACCTGGAAAGTGATATGAACTTTAAGCAAATAAAGTTCAGGAAAGAGTACCATAAAGTCTGATAGAAATTTATTTAATTAAGGGAACTTAAACCTATAATAACCTTGTACTGTAAACATTTACATACCATGAAAATACGTTTACTTTTAATAAAACCTTTAATTGATAAATATATAACTTCATGTCCTGTTAGGCTGAGATAGTAAATAAGTAAATACTGCGATTATTAAATAAAAATGGCATGTATAAAAGTAAGGACCATGTTCAGTTTAGAAACTTACTGCAATGTTTAAAATAATATTTTGTCGAATTGTTGTAGCCCTACCTGACACTCTGTGTCTCTGGGGACACTGAGACGAAGACTGATTCACATCCACTTTGCTGTGAATCTGAGTCATATTTACAGGGGTCAAATATAAAGCTTGACTTCAGATTATCATTATAATTGATTCCTGATTAAAAAACAATACAGAGTGGACACATAGACGACTTACTGAAAGAAATAACATTAACCTTAATATCTACACTGACTTGAGCTTACATTGTTACCGTTGCCCCTCCAACATGGCTTGATTGTGAATTCAGGCACAAAATGAACATGTTCTCTGTGGAACCCATTTGGTGTGACCCAAAGTAACCTGACAAATCAGAAGAGGAAGAGAAGATTGAAGGGGCGACGCTGCAGGCAGAAAAGTGCTGAATAAAAGTCCATTCACAGTCTGTGATGGATTTGGAGCATCAGGGTTTGAGGAGTCCTCTCTCCAGGGTTTGATGAGTTGCTGGCTATGAACGCTAGGCACATCTGAACTATATAATTAGCAGCAGAGAAAAAGTAAAGGAGGTATGGGGGCGGGGCTTGTTTAATCAAACATGCTTCTCCGAGTGGGACTTGGGGAGGTCTTCCTGCCAAGTCGAGGTGTTCCCTGCGGGGGGGAAAAACAAATATCGTGAAATTCTGGAGTTCTGAGTTCTGTTTCATGATTCACAGGCAATCGGTTATTTATCTGACAGCATCCAGAATGAACACAGCATCCGGCAAAAAAATGTTTTTATTACTATGAAAAAAAAAAAAAACTTTTTTCCCCTATTCATTTATTACTGAAGGCATCCAAAATGTGCAATAATCTCCTTTGAACAGTTGATAGTAAGATGTGTCTGCTACTAACGAATCCCAGATATCCAGTTTCCCACTTGCTGGGAACGTGGCAACTTCGGAAATGACATATAATTCTGTCCATATTAGAAATTGGAATGGAATACAGAAACTTTTTTTTTTTTTTTTTAATAAACCTGTTCGAATTCCATACAAGTCCTCGACGACATGCCGCCTGTTCATTCAATCTGAACGAACTAAATTAATGGAGGAATGCTTTTTAATAATATAATAATAAATTCAGGAAATGGAATATTGAAAAGCAAATATGATTGCAACACATATCAGCTTTAACATTTTCCTTTGGGATTTTGCATTGTCCCTTGGGAATTAAAAAATGATTGATCTTATCTTATTTATTATTTAAATAATTAGAGTAACATCCTGTTCGACAAACGTAAACTGTATTAATATATAATATAAAAATATACTGCCTAATTTTCTCAGGAATCTTAAAGTGCTAGAACTTTTCCATCTTTTATCCCAAAACAGCTCGACATCCAAATATAACCTTATAATCCTATCTGTTGTGTCTTGCGATGAAAGATGATTAACAGAAGACTCGAGCATGCACTAAATAAGACAGCATTAGTGTATTAAAGCAGACGGTTTTACAGAACACAGACAGGAAGGGACTTACTGGTGACTGCGCTTTGGAGAAGTTGACATGGGCATACAGCAACACTGCAATGTCTTTGTGTCCAGCTTCCAGAGCAATAGACAGAGCAGTACTTTCATCCTGAATCACACACACATGCATATTAGTGTAGATTTCTGTTAAATCTTTTCACTTATAAAATTAATCAGTCAGTAGCTAACACTTAAATCAGTCAGCACAAGGCAAATTATGACTATAAAACGAATCACGATGCAACCTGTTATCGATGTGAATCACAACAAACGACATGGTTTTGTTTATTTGCTCACATTGTCATGGAGTGTGGCATCACAGCCCGGCTGAGCCAGTAGCAGCTTGACTATCTCCACGTGCCCGTGCTCGCTGGCGCACATGAGCGCCGTGGAACCCTCATCGTCCTGGATGTTGACGTCGGCGCCACAGGCCAGCAGTGCCTTCACCATGTCCATTCTGCCATGACTGACTGCCAGCATCAGCCCTGTCTGACCAGCCTAGAGGACGAAGCCAAGGAGTTAATTAGGCTAAAAAGCATCAAGACTTGACTTAATCATCTGTCACTTTAACAGGAACATGTGTACACCTGCTTATTCATGCAGTCATCAAATCAGACAATAATGTCACCGCGGCACAGTGTAGAACAGACAGGTACAGGTCAAGAGCTTCAGTTAATTTTCCACATTAAACAACTGTATGGGGAAGATGTGATCTTAATGACTTTACCTATGACATAACTATTGGTCAAAGTTTCTGAGAGTGTTTTTCCCATTATAGTCTCAAATTCCTATTCCTATAGCAGTTTTTTTGCCGTTATAATCCATCAACCTCAAGGCTCAAACCAATCTGGCCATTCCACCCTTCCGAGCTCTCTTATAACGAACCACAATTAACGTTTTCAGTTTTGCACATCATACTGTGTAAACTTTGGACTCAGAAGATGAGCAATTTCGTAAACACTTAAACCAGCACACCTGGCGTCAATAACCATGGCAGTTGTCAGGGGTAGCAAAGTGGTTAAGGCATTGGACTACGGTTCGGAAGGTCCCAGGTTCAAAACCGACAACCAAGTTGTCTCTGTCGGCTCTTAAACAAGTCCCTTACCCCCTTAACTGCTCAGATATATAATGAGATGAAAAAAAAATGTCTCCGGATAAGGGCGTCTGCCAAATGCCTAAATGTAAATGACAGTGTTAACCTCACCCTTCATGGCTTTTCTTCATTCAGATTTTTTTTTTTTACGTGAATGCCAATTGGCTGATTATACAACTGCGCTAAGGTTAAGGTGCAGAGGTATTCCTAATAAAGTGGACAACAGGTGTATATTACCAGACTTGCATGTAATGCATATGGTGAGCTTATTTATTTACCCATGTGTACAGTACCTGCATCATAGCACAACACACATTAAATTAGATTTATTGTTAAATAATTTATTGTTCAAAAAGATCACACAGACGATGGACTGACCTGGCTGGCTTTTGCATTGACGTCCCCTTTGCTGAACAACTCCTCCACCACCCTCATGTCTTTTGGCGCCTCGACGGCAGCTAATGCAGCTAGCATGATGGGGGTATATCCTGCCTTGTTTTGTTGATTGACGTTGCAGACATCTGCGACAGAAAGAATGGAAACCAGAATATCAGAGAGGGTCCAGAGGCCACTCTTCATGTTCAAGGATGAAGGGCTTCCTTTGTTAGCCATCAAGAGGGGAAGGCACTCTACATGCAGACCTTTGAGAACACATATTTTTTGAGAGAAAAAAAAAAAAAAAAGGAAGTTGAGGGTTAAAGCACTGATTTATTGACTGGCAGTTGGTCCAAGCTCCAAGAATAAAAGTGAAGAATAGGGGGCCTCACTCGGGACACGGGGGATCAGGGACTGGAGAAGCTCGAGAGGAAGCGGACAATGGGCTTTTCTCTCTAACAAATGCTGGCACCTCATCATGAACAGCATTATGGGATATTTATAAAAGAACTGAAGAAGAACCAGAGAACAATGACTTTAAGAAGCCCACTTATCCAGTTCTTTCAGAGGGGTTTCTAATGGACGATTAGCAAAAGTATTATGAATGTATTCATTGGCAAATGCTGCGTAGTGAAAATTATCAGTTTGCCTGAGAAAGGCTTGAATGTAAAAAATACGTAGCAGATATATTATATATATATATATACATTTTTTTTTTTTACTAAAAAAAGTAAAAAATAAAATAAAATTTGCTACATAGAAAGTTGTGGTTGATATAGTCGATAGTGTTGTGAAAAAAAATATATAGTTTGCATATTTGTCACACACAAATGATTCAAATCATCAAACTAATTTTAATACTAGACAAAGATAACCCAAGCAAACGCAAAATGTAGTTTTTAAATGACAATTTCATTTATTAAGGATAAAAAAAGCTTTTCAAACCTGCCTGACCCCATGTGAAAAAGTAATTGCCCCCTAAACCTAATAACTAGTTGTGTGCTACCCTTGGCGGCAACAGCGATCAAGCGTTTGCAATAACTGGTGATGAGTCTTTCACATCGCCATGGAGGAATTATGGCCCACTCTTTTTTTGCAGAATCGTTTTAATTCAGACGCACTGGCCGATCTGACTGCGTTTCTGAAATGTCATTATAGACAATATTCTTCCCAACTTGTAAGAAAGCTCGAATTTTTCCAGACTTTCCTCTTCTTGCAGGTTTACCTCCTGTAGTGTGTCCCAAAACGGGCATTGAGAATGTTGCTCCTCACCTGCTTCATAAACTCTGACATTCTTTTATTTGACCGTTCTAATAAGGTCACTCCTTCTTGCTTCTTGTTGCAGCAAGGATGAAATTCAAATACGTCCTCGCAAAAACTCTGCACCACATTATACACGGTCTTTATGATTTTCCAATTTGTGGTTAAAAATTACACACCTACTGTTTAGAGCATTTCAGACCTAATTTATATTATTGTTGGCCCTTTTATGATTTAAATTGTCCCTTCATTACTGCCTGGAGCGCTTATAAGTCTGAATTAGTTTCTAATCAATCAATCATTCAGGTTATGTACTGTATGTGTACATGTGCCTCGTATTCCTGTGTCTATGTATAAAAGCATCTGGCAATGACTAAATGTAAAAAAAATAAATAAATAAATAAAAATGGTGCTAACTGGTTACCTGCATCCAGCAGCTTCTTGACGATGTGGAAGTTGGAGTGGGAAACACTGTAGTGCAGTGCGGTGTTGCCATTGCCATCAGCCATGTTCACCACGTGTTGCAGCAGCGTGGGCGAGACGTTACGGAAAGCGTTCAGGTAGTCCTCCACCATAGCTGCTACTGCCGTCTTCTGACTGGACACACGGAACCACTCGTGCTGCACCGTGTTCATGCATGTTCTCTGTGATATGAAAGTAGGAATAAGTGCTACAGCACAACAATTAAAGCGTAATCCTTTGAACTGTTTCAGTAATATTAAGAATTGATCAGTATTAAGTACTATTTAGAGCAACTGCATTTTTAAGACTACTGAGCTAAAACTAGAAAAATGAACAAATCACTTCTTATTAAATAAATTATATTTTAAAAAAATAATAAAAAAATAAAACACATTGCATTCTTTCCAAATCTACCAAAACTCAAATCCAACAAAATGTTTAAGTGTTTAGAAAAGAGAGGATTCTGAAATAGATGTACGGAAAATTTTGGATGACGCAGGTGGATTTCAAAAATTTTTTTTTTAACTCACCACATCTTTAGTGGATGGTGCCTTCGCGTCACTCAGGTATGTTTTGATAACACAGCATGCAGACAGCATCTTTTCGCTCAACTCGTGCCTAGAGAGTCAAGAAAGAAATTACCCATTATACCTAGGAATTTATTCTCTCCGTTGGAGAGGATCCTCTGACTTTGACGATGGAAGATATTTCTACCTCTCTCGGTTCTCCAGATTCTCCTGGCCAGAACTTTCCGTGTCTCTCTTTACATCGCCTGCTCCCTCATTACTGAACTGATCATTCCTCCGGTCCTTTGTAGTTTTGTTCAGCCCCTCTGTTTCATCCTCTTCTCCATCAGAGCCTGAAGAGCTGCTCTCCTCTGAGCTGGATTCATCACTTGAGGTTGACTCATATCTGAATAAATACATAGATGTATATGGGACAGCAGAGTTATAAAAATGAACAGAATGTACACTGCAAATATATATAAAAGACATGATGAGTGTGAGCTCTTACCCTCCATTCACACCAACAAACTGCAAGTTCTTTTTGGTGCTGTTAGGAACCTGGCGTCCGTCTTTCTTCTTCATGATGGACTTCAAGGCACTCTGGCTACCTACAAAGAAGGAAAATTTATCTGTATTAGTCCTGATTAAAGCCAATACTATAATTGTGACATTATACATTCGAAAGCTTCTAGCTTTGTGTATGCATTACTGGATGTTTAGACAGGTTTCCATTAAAACCACAAGGTGGAGCACTAAAAAAAATATGCACTCCTGAAGTGAAGAGAAAAACAAACAAGTCACACCAGGACTTGATATGAGCCACGTTTCAACACTTGACAATGTTGTTTGGCATGCAAAGCACACCATGTCATTTTACTGCGATTGCAGGGAAATTAGCAAGTTTCCTCAACATTTCCAGCAAACACTAACCACTAATCAAGACCAAACGCAGAATTCTGCCAAGTTCTACATGTTTCTTGACTGAAACAACTCCCAACATAAACAAAATCATGTTAAAAATACAAAATCAAATAGTAATGCATGAGTTTTAAAGAAAAGCTACCTTTAAAAAAGAAAAAGAAAAAAATCAACACGCAACAGAAACCTGTCCAAAACCCAAACTATCCCAAACATTTTAAGTACAGGCTTTGTGCTGCCAAATACCCCAGAGGACCTCCGCCTCTCTCCACACAGCCGAAGAAAAACACAGTCCTGTGAACTGCCAGAACATGCCTTACACATGTGGCCTCTGCCTGCCTCACTCCGCACGCATGCAGTATATGGCAAAAGCAGTCGTCACGGACATTTACTTCATTTTCACAGCTAAGAATAGAGGTCTATGATTTTCACACAACAAGTCTTACCCTATTCAGCAACCTTTCTAAAACAAGCTGTTGGATTACCAGCACTCAAATAACAATGTTACACTGTACTCTATAGGTCACTTTTTGCTTTTTTATTTTTTTCTCTCTTTACCATGTAGAGCAGTGGACATCTGCTGGTCCATATGGCTTTTCTGTAAAGCTGCACTCTGCTCATGGGTCACGGCGTCCTCTGCACACACACTTTCTGTACGAGTGACCTCCAGCGTTGCACTGACCAGATGAGAGCTGGCAATCTGGGAGTCTGAGCAAAGAGCATAAGATTCAGGATAGTTATTGCATGACCAAAATTATAGTATACACTTGCATTCATTTGAAATTAATGGACATTACAATAAAATATGAGGAGCATGTCGATGCATTTGAACGACCGATTCTATTTTTCACTTTTAGCTGCACTACACTATAACAAAGCCAAAGACATGTTAGAACACAACTGGATCCATATTCACTCTGCAATCACTCTGGCTTTCAGCTTTTCTACTGACTAAGTATTTTTGTAGTGGGTAGACATTCTGATGTTTTAGCCTAAAAAAAAGAAATGCATATTCTTGACCTGACATGCAGGCACTTGAAACATTTTTGTATTTCTCTAGAAGAGGCACAAAACATTGCTGTTTCAATTTTTACAGCACTGATTAATTTTGTGTACAACGGGAAGAAAAAAAAAAGAAAGGAAAAAAATCTGGTCTGAGTTACTGAATGTTATACTGGCAATAAAAGCTGTATTGTCTTAAATTATTTACTGCTACATCTTTTACAGCATCGCTTTAAACATGTGCCAGTACGCATATTTTTTAGATGCAAATTTTTCAAAGACAGGAAGGATACAACAACATAAAATATCATAACAGTTAATCAACTTTTCATTTACTTTTTTTAAAATTCTGATTTATTTACAAGTTGTATAGAAGGAAAAAAGAAATGGTTTCCTAAGAAAAAGTAACTGTTACACAGCATTTGGCACGAACAGCAGGGAAATTGACTTTCCTCAGTATAGGAATTCAAATGAAACATTGCATCATACTAGGTCAGACATGTGAGCTTGAGTGTTGCACAACGTTCAGCATGAGCGTTCCAAACAGGAATGAACAATTCACAAACTACCTTACAAATTAATTTGATTTAATTTACATATAAATGAGGATTAATATAGTTCTGTCACCAAAAAAACACCCATTTGTAATTGGCTTGCATATCAGCTCCTTGCATTCTTCAGGATCCGTGACAGCTTGCACATGTCAGATCCAAAGCAAGTTTCAGTGAACACATAAGCACAGCAAGATCCCTACACATAACTTGTTTTCATCCGTCTCTCCACACTCAGGAGGACCCAAAGAGTAAAAATAACCCACAGATTATCATGCGTTAAGGCAACACTTATTCATATACATGTTGAAAGATATGGCGTGGACAACAAATTTTCTCCACAGTCATTCCAAGAGGTTTAAATAGGTTAAAGGTTTTTCTGTTGAACTTTGCCTATGATTTAAGGTCATAAGTGACATAATGTCATTCATGCTAATGTGCATTAATATGGATAACTGGCTTTGCTCACATTACCAGCCAGATGTGACTCAATTATGATTTTTTTTTTTTTTAAGCAAATTTGATTTTTATCAGTGATGTTTTTCAGATTGGACCCGAGTCACCTTAGTAAGTGGTCGTAGATCTGTTATATATTCAAAACGTGGTCGTGTACCATGAATGAGACCAGGCAGATCGGAATTCATGCAACTTTTTGCCTCTGTGCACGCGTGGGGAGCTCGCTGATGTCATCAGTCAGCACCGGCAGCACGGGGATTTCACAGCGGTGCAAGCAATAGCTGATAAAACAGCTAAAGCCAGGCATCTGTCTTTCTGCCTTCTTCTGGACATCAACAAATACAGCTGACTAACTGCTTGCATCCTCCAGAGCAAAATCCCAAACATATTTTTGCTAAAATTGCATCCATTGTTTGAAATAAATGAGTGGTCACACAAATATGATTTTTTAAATCCAGACGAGTTGCATCAAGAGCCACGGTTCATCCACATTAGAGCCAGATAAAAGTCATTTATAATTATGGATGTGAACCTTACATGACATGCACATCCAATCTGACCAAAAAAAATTTATTTGAGCATAAATGTAATGTAAATGTAGCCTATGTAATGACTCATGGTGGCTATTAATCTCTGTTTATTTGCAAGACATTACAATTAATATTTACATTGTTTTTGTTGAAACAATTGACTTGAAATAAACAACCAACAATTATGGCATCTAAATGTCAATTTATTATTTTCTTTTCTATTTTTCTTTTTTTTTTATGATAAAGAAACATGACTAACCTTTCCTGACATTGCCAGAGTCTGCTTGCAGACCCCCGAGCCCCAAGTTGTGGAGATCCTCAATGCTGCCGTACCTCATCACCGAGTTGATGGATGACAGAGTGGTGACCAACTCGCTGTTGATGGAATTGAACTGGGACTGTTGTGGTGGACCAAACGCATCTGCCAACTCGCTGTAATTCTCAGCCAGCAACATCTGTTGCTCCTGAAGAAGCTTCTGCACTCTCTCTATATAGTGATCCAAGTCAACGTGAGTACCAGGCTTGTTTTGTGAACTGAGAGTCTCTGCAGTGACCACTTGGTCAACCGACATGCTTTTTTCCACTTCTTGGTTTAGTGGTTGAAAAGGGCCACAAGCTATGCTCCGTGTCTTAAGACCAACCAAAAAGTTCTCATCTATACTAGTAAGCCCAACTCCACTGTCTTTGGTTTTAGAACAGGTTACCTTTTCAGTAGTCTCATCTGAAGCCGTGGTGCCAACTGCAATGGAGCGAGACTTTACCGTGGTCTGTGCATCTTTTACAAGTCCATCGCCAACAGCGACAGTGCGAGTCTCCAATGGTACTGTGTTGGTTTGCTTGTCTTCAGAAATTTGTTGAGTGTTCATGCATGAATCAGTGAGAACAATGCACTCCGTGTTAGTAAAGTTATCTACAGTGTTCAATTCCGTGTTTGTATGTTGAGAAAACACTTGGGGTAATACCATTACAGCCGAGTCCATTGTACCAACAGTGTCGGTCGCTGTGGCTTTGGACAGCACCTCCTTAATTGGACTAACCAAAACATCTACTGTGCAATCTCCACACCCAATGGACCTGAATACTTTTGCCGGTTCAGACTCTGTCTTAAAAAGGTCTGAACCTTCCACACTCAACTTAGTGTTCACTCCCACCTCACATGTACATATTTCTACCCCCGATTCCTGGTGGCACACTATAACCTCCTTTCCAACACACTTATCTTGAACCTCCACACGTTCTTGGACAACCCACCTATCCATCGCCACATCTGGACCCACAGCGATGTGTCGAGAATCTGGTTTACAACAAACACCAACAGTGTGTGTTTGTGGCACGTGGCTTGTGCTGACCTCATTACATTCCGCATGATTCCCCACCCCTTGACTCTTTGTGGAGACCTTGGCCTCTACTGAAGTGCTATACATTTCAGGTTTTGCCAGTGAACCTTTGTCCAGTTTCTTCCTTGAGCCAGCCACCTGAAGCTCTAGCTTAAGTTTGCCCATCTCCATTTCATGAGTGGTCTCTTTGAGCTGCACCTCCAATCTGTAGATCTTCTCCTTAAGAGCCTCAATGGTTTGGTGCTGCAGTTCTATTTCAGCCTCAGCCTCAGTGGTCATGCCCAGCATGGCCTCAGTAACCCCTACTCCTGTGCTCCTCGTTTCCTGCTCAGTCCCTACAGCAACATCCTTGCTCTGTCCTGGCAACTTTCTGTAGATTACTACATCATTCATGTTCTCATCTGCACCGACACCAATGGATTTACTTTCACGGTTCCATTGTCTATGGAAGGCATTTTGGTTTGTACTGTGTTGTATTTGGTGTAAGGCATGTTCTGAGTCCATACTGGTGTCCTGTATGTTTCTCTCTAAAGCCTGTACCTCAGCGGTCAGTTGTCGAAATTCCTGTAGCCTTTGTGAGCTCTGTTCTACGTTTTCTGGCTCAACAATGTGCAGCTCGGAACCTGACTGAAGCTGTGCCACAGGCTCATACTGGTCAGCACTTCCTACACTGTAGGATCGCTTCCGAAATGCCCCCGGTTGGCCCTGCCCCGGTAGTTTTGAGTTCTTTATCTGCGACACCAGCTGTCTTTTTTCCTCCTGCAAAACAGAGATCTTAACTTGAAGAATTGGGATGGTTTTCACCTGCTCCTCAAGCTCTTTAAGTCGTTTGAGAGCCACAAGCATCTGATCACGGATGTTCTGAAGGTGCTGGGGGCTGATGTTAGTTACGGGCGTGGTCATACCTGAGCTCAGTGGGCTGTGACGTATTGAGCTGCCCATAGAGGATGTTAAGTAGAGATTGTATTCTCCATTGGGCAGATGTCCATTATGCTGAAGAGAATTGGAACTAGGTGAAATCTGGCTTGCCCCATATGAGCCACCATAGGATGACAAAGAGCTACTGGAGCCCATTCCCCCGAAACTGGCCAGCCGCCGGCGGGGTGGCTCAGTTGCTGGTGGCTGCATGAGCAGCCGCTCCTGTTCCAATCGCCTCCGAGTCTCCATTAGGGTTTTCTCCACCTGGAGGTTGTGACGGGGGAGATGGGGTGAAGGCGGTGGCAGCTGCTGCTGCTTGGCCTCAAGAACGTTTACAAAAGTCTGTGGGGCCTCATTGATTTGTGCAATGTGGCCCAGGGAGGCTAGGTGGTTCCGGGCTGCAAAGAAGACTGGTGACTGCTTGCTTTCATCACTGTTGGATGATGACAGGGAGTCTGTAGAGGTCCATTCAGCCTGACCAGACTGAGGGGGTGGCACAGACCTGGTCACTTTGGGTTTTCTCTGAATGTTTAGCTTCTTGATGGTGTTGCCCCTTTCTATGTCATCAACATACTTGAGGAAGTCCAAGTCTATCTGGTAACCATATGGAGTTTCCAAACAATAGGGGGCCGTAGGGTCCTTGTCACCATCGTCTTTATCTAAGGAGAATGAGAAAAGACAGAAACAATGAATGTAAATAAATAAAATTGGGACAAGCCAAAGAAAAAAGTTTTTTTTTTTCTTTAACGCAACACATACCAAGAGCTACTTTAATGTCTACTAAGCCTGTAGAAGGGGGGAAATGCAATACATTAATTTATTATTCCATTAACCTTTAAAAGTGTCTAAGATTGTATCGAACCAAAATCTAAACCAACTACATGAACAAACATGCACGGCATAAGCTCTCTACAGTAACTGACCACCAAAATAAGGTCCTCCTGCAAGTAGAAACATGTAAACTCCAACAATGTATGGAAAGCTGCACACATCAATCAAGACAGCTCAAGGAACCAAATTGACAGTGGCATGCCACTGAGAAACACAAATGCCCAATGAGGTTTAATTTAGTTTCTACTTCTCACAGTAGAGTAAACAGAACACCTCTGAGATACTATCAATGCAACCTGAATAGAACCCAAGACAAATTTGGAACACCCTGTTTTTAATAAGTTTGACAAAGAATGCGTTCCAGGGGTGGGGTTCCAGGCAAATGTTGAGATCTTTCCCCCACACCAAAAATCTAGCCACTGCTTTAAAAATAAAAATTCATTCATTACCACTGCATAAACTAGGAACATCATGATAGACGAACGAAAACTTCACGAGCCTTGCATATACCACATTCCAAACCGCACCGAGGAGGATTCCTGACATTTTCAGTCATGCTTTTAAGTCTACACAGTATTAAGCATTATTCTCTCAGTATCTGCTGCTTAAAATAGCCACCAAAATAATTTAGATCAAAATCATCATTTCTCAATCATAACTCTTCAACAAGACAGGTCTGCCAGAGGAATCCCTTTATAAAAGAGACAGAACTTAGAAAGGGAAGTCGGGTAATTTAACCCATAATTCTTCAAGGTCCACTTACCATGCATCAAACAGCAGTCCCTATTTCGGAGCTCCTCGCACACTTTTTTGGCAGTAACAGACTGGAGGAACCAGAACGAGCAGGCGAAAGGCAGGCACTTTCTCAATCCTCACTCCATAAGGGGAAAAATTCCACTATTGGTGTAAACTTAGCCAAGCTCCACTCAGCTCCCATAGGCTGGCTGCTTCAGCTATTCAGCCAATTACAAGGCTCATTCTTCTGCCTCTGCTTCCCTTGCAATAATATATTTTTTTTCATACCCACTCTGCTCTGACAGGGAAGCCTTTCTTCAAGACAATGTCACAGGCTACAAGTATAAATTATATAGACGGACAAAATAAAACGGTCCTTCTTTCAAACACTGAATCGAAAGGTTATTCCAAGTCTATTGTACCAAAAGAACAAATAAATGCGTTTTAAATAAAATGCCTGTTCAAACTCTTGGACAACAGCCCTCTTACAGTACATGCTTGACAACAATCCCAAGCTTGTTGGAAAACAGGCAGACACAGAAGAGTATCGAAGAAGGAACAACTGAGTTCTGACCTCAGTGTGTGTGTGTGTGTGTGTGTGTGTGTGTGTGTGTGTGTGTGTGTGTGTGTGTGTGTGTGTGTGTGCGCGCTCGCGAACCGGGAGACTGCAAGACGTGTGACAAACATGGAGCAGCACCAGGAACAAGTCCAACTAAAGCAGTAGAAATTTCCCGACGCAACAACGCTGACAAATTTCACCGTGATTGCGCTCCGTCAATACATCATCGCTTAGATCAGAAACAACATTTAAAGAACATGTGTAACTCTGGTTGAAATTTAACTACCAGCTATCTCTGCAACCTGGTTACAAAAAGATACACACTCGAATCAATGCATAATATTTGTATTAAACAAAGGAAGACTACTATATGGTTCGCTCACAAATATACCCCATTTGAAATTGTCACTTGTCCTCACCTGTTTGTTTAATTACCCCTGTGAGCAAGTAATCACAGCTGCAGTCGCGAAGGCGCGATGTTTTAGTCACGGTACATGTCTAGATAACTATTTAAAGGTGAGTGGCTAAAGCAGAAACGAGGAAACGGAATCAGCCAATAGGACTGCGGTAAAAGATGACCCCAAAGATAGCTCCGGCTGGATTAGCAAACACACCAGACAGAGTGGCATGATTGTGTCATCAACTGAGAACAAACTCGGATTCGACTAATACAGGACGGCATACGGGAGTGCGAGTAAGCGCTCACTTTTTCCAGAGGGAAAACCTCACAGTACAGATGAGCTTGTTTTGTTTTGTTGTGATTTGATTTAAAGAAATCATCTTGGACATTTTTTTTTTCATTTTGGTTAAAATGGAACACAGGAAACAAGCCAGTGTTTGGCTTTCAAAACACCTAATGACCTTTGAATAATGACTGAGCTTTATCTGTAGCTACAAGTGATATTTTTTTCTTTTATTTTACATGTAATTATTTTAATGAGGTCACTAAATAAACTCTCATAAAACGGTACCATACTACGGTTTGTAAACCTCTTGTAAATTTCTGATTCATGTTTTTAGCAATCATGCTGAGAAGGAATTTTAGCAGTGGTCACTGAGAGGGATTTTTAACCATGTAACCATCTGGTTAAAATAAGCAAGTAAATAGATAAATAAATAAATAAATAAATCCTCAAATGGGAAAATTCAGCTTGAATCTTGAGACCACAACTAAAAGCCCTCTCAAATTTTTAATGCAGCTTCCTACTTTGTGAACATCCTACAGTACCTACGCTGGTTATATGCCTTTAAGAGGACTAGTCACCATCACTATGACATGGTTTTGCTTTTCATATTCGAAAACTTTTCTTCTTCTACAGTGAATCAATAGTTCTCTGCAGACAACGTTCACAGTTTCACACAATGGGATCTGTGTGCCGCTTTCAGACAGGCCTTCCGAGGGCCAGCTCAGTGGAATCCGGCAAATGTTTGCAGTGAAAATAAAGGGCAGACAGTCATGTTTGGCCTTGATTGAGCCCAAATTCATAATGTGGGAGAAAAATAAACATCGCGTGGCAGATCGTTTTACAAAGTGCAAATATCTTTGGGAGGCATCTCAGCTTTCAACATTGACCTCGATGGCGCTCATTCTCAGACTTACCTGGATCAGTCCTTAGAATAATGTTAGCAGAATCTTAAGGTAAAAGTTTTAAAGAAAGAAGACCTTTAAGTTCAGCTTGGTGAGCGATGAGGCAAAAAAATTTAAAAATAAATATCTCACAGCATATGGAGATACCAGACATGCGTCATGGTTCTTCAAGCATATTGGCCATAGATCATCTGTGTTTTGGCACATACTGTAAGTGACAGCTTTGATAAGTGTATCTTCAACATGACGATGTTAGAAAGGAAAAAAGGAAAAAAATTGACGCATGAGATCTCAAGCAAACAAATTTAACCAATTAGATTGGGTAGAATTTCATTTTAAAAAAATACAGACCCGGAACTTGTCCTGACACCCCAACTAAATAAAAGTAGACCTATTTACAGTACTTACAAAGTGACGCATGAAAGTCATGAGTATAACCAATTGCACAACTCTCACATTTCTTAATGCATTTGATACAATTCTCAACACATTTTTAACACTTGTCCTTGAAATCATTCACCATTCAAGAGAAATTGTTAAAAGGCAACAACCATTCTGTTAGTCCACACTCACCTCTGCATCCGCAAAGACATGAAAGCGAGCTCCATTTAGTGACGAGCGCTGTGCAAGCAGTGCTGTAGCTGGTTACCACTGAGACGCTGCTCTTACACACACAGGCACTAAACGGAGGGAAAACAAGGGCCCTTTTTCCTCATGCCGGTTTGGTATTTCCTGACCCGTCCCAAGGAAACCACGTCAGCTCCCGAAGTTTAATTACCCTAGGAATTCACGTCATACTCGAGCAAACGAGCCGGCTCATTAAAAAATAAAAAATAAAAATAAAAAAACAACAACTTGCTGGACAGGCTAGGCTTAGGAGTAATACACATCCAGCCATATTTATACTCCTAATTTTAAGCTAACGGAGTT
>JAAGKR010011962.1:0-17805 GCA_011419295.1 Clarias macrocephalus
TTTTTTTTTGTGGGATCGAACCAGACATACTGGCCTTTGACAAAGATTGGGGCACATATACATGTAAAGACTCGATATTTCTACAGATTTGCTATATTTGTACTTATTTATACACTGGTCCAATGCATGCTCTGGCAATTCAGTTTTATTACTGTTTGTGTAACCTGCTGCTGTACAGCAATACTTTCCCTCACTGGATCAATACAGTGTCTGACAGACAGACAGACAGACAGACAGACAAATACAATCACAACAGTGTAATGGCAAGCAGCAAGTATATTAGAACACATATATCAGAACTTTTGGAATGCTTATTATTTGATTCAATTAGTTGAGCAGAAATGACTGGTTAATGTTATCTTTATTCATGATTAATGTTAACAACATCATATATATATATTTTTTTATAATTTTTCATAAGGGGATGTTATAATTATTTGGCCAGTCACAACTAGTTACATCATGTGTGTAACACAATCATTCAGGGGGTGTAATCACTTTCTAAACTATAAAACCAAAGGTGCTCGAGGCATTTGATGTCACAATATCGCAATGGTAGTATCCCATTTCTGAGATATTTAAATAAACTCTTTACAGTCGACTACAAAAATTCTGTATTCATGACCCCAACGGAGTTTAACCAATCTGATCGATGTGTGCACGTTTCCTGTCCTGGGAGATCTGTATCTTTTGCAGTTTATATCTTACTGTACGTGTGTTCAGCTGTGATGGTTGTTTTAACGATGTGTGGAAATATGCTCATCATTATCTCTGTTTTTCATTTCAAGCAGCTTCACACACCAACTAACATGCTTGTGCTGTCTCTGGCAATGTCTGATTTCCTCATTGGCATTTTTGTGATGATGCCAACAAGTATTTGGACAATTGAGTCATGTTGGATATTTGATAGAAGTTACTGCATCTGTTGGATAATTACTTCTTTTTTTCTTGGAAACCTGTCGATCTATAATATCGCTCTCATTGCTGTTGATCGGTATTTGGCTCTCTCAAACCCATTTTTCTATACAAACACAATCACTAGAAGGTCCATGTGCATTGTAGTTTATTTTCATTGGAGTTTATGTATATGCTATGTAGTAGCATTCTTTTGCACCAATGAAACCTTAATGAGTTTGGTAATGTGTCCTGGACAGTGCTTTTACTATATGAATGAAGTTTGGTCTGTAATTGATCTTGTACATTCATTTATATTTCCACTTTCTGTCATAATCATATTATATGCTCGAGTTTTTGTGATTGCTAAGAAACATGCCACTGCTATCCGAGACCTTAATAATCACACACGGCCCAAGACACAGAAAATCACCTCACATTCGATGAAATCTGAGAGAAAAGCAGCTAAAGTCCTCGGCATTTTAGTGTCTGTGTTTCTTGCCTGTTTACTTCCATATTTTATTTACAGTCTATTAGGGGGTGTCATTGACCTGCAGTTAGAAATACAACAGAAAGTTTTGATCATATTTTGTATTAATTCCACCATTAATCCAGTTATTTATGCTCTGTTTTACCCATGGTTTCGGAGGTGCACTAAATTAATTATAACTCTGCAAATATTCCAAACAGACTCTGCATTAATCAATGTTCTTTCATAACAAGGTTTTTACTTGTTTGCTAATTTGAAAAATCAAATCACAATTAAAATACTTATTGTTTTGTATTATATAATAGAAATGGTTGTAAAAAAATCGCTTGCTACAGAATCCTTAAATACATTTTGAAATACTAGAAATACAAACACATGGATAACATAATAGAACAGCTGATGAAATGACTGAATATGAAAAATTTTGTGATTTGGTCTTGCAATGTATTTTTTTACTTGTTTTTGGCCTGTGGAAGAATTATTTTACAGCAAACATCTGCACACATTATATATCTTTTTCCAATATGCAAACAGTAAACACAATTCAAAAGTTTGGACACACCTGCTCATACAAGGATTTCATATAAAACCTCTTGAATATTTACTATTTTCTAATAATGAAAAATTAAAAGAAGTCAAAAATATTTTAAATGAGTTAAAAAGCATATTTTACTCCAAGTGCCAAACATCGACATTGCCTTGAAAAAGTATTTGCCTGATTTTTTTTATTTTGCACACTTAAATTATTTATATCATTAAACTAATTTTTATATTACACAAAAATAACCTCTGTAAATGCAGTTTTCAATTTATACCGCACATAGTATACACACACATGCATACATATACACTTATGTCCAACATATATACATGGTCCAATATCTATCCAATATCATATATCATATATATCATATATTTGATGTATGATGCCCATACATCAAATATACATACACATGTAAATCTTGTACACTATCTAACAATATACACGGAACACTCCTATACAATAAGATCAACTTAACCCCTTCTCCTTCCTGTAATTTGTAAGGTTCCCTCCTTTATATTTTCTGGTAAACTGTTTTATATTTGATATTTGTTTTAAATCCTCCCCCAATCTGTTCTACAGTTTTACTTCAGAGACAGACATACAAAAGCTTTTAACTGTTGTATGGAAGCTATGCACCTTTAAATTTAACTTGCTTCATAAATTATAACTTCCTTCTCTCTTCAAAAAACATTTTAGTATGTGTTTAGGTAACAGATTATTTCTAGTTTTATACATAGTTATTGCAATTCTAAATTCCACAAGGTATTTTTTTTTACATTTTGGAAAAAAAAGCGAGTTGGTGTGGTCATGAATACCATGTTATAAACAATTTGCATGGCTCTTTTTTAAATATAAACAGAGGTTGTAGTGAGCTTTTGTATGTGTTTCCCCAGTTCCCAACACAGTACTTTAAGTAAGGCAAAATCAGTGAGCAATACAGTGTGTGGTGTGACTTTTTTATTATTATTGTTTGTTTTTTTTACTTGGCCAGAATAGAAATACTTTTAGACAGTTTATTCTAGACATGTTTGATTTGAGACTTCCAGCAGATTTTGTCATCTATTATCACACCCAAGAATTTTGTTTCATTGACTCGTTCTATATCGACATCTTCTCTCTGTACCTGTATTTGATTATGAGTTCTGCATTTGCCAAATACCATACATTTTGTCTTATCTAGATTTAAAATTTACTTGTTTTTGTCTAAGCATTTTTTCCTAAAGTGATCAGGTCCAAAAGCTGCTGTATATGCTCACCAGTAGTCCTAAATGTTTGTGTTGTCAGTAAATAACACAAACGTTACCAGATCAGATACTTTATATCTTACATAAAGTTTACATACGTCATTTATGTATGAAATAAATAATTTGGGGCTGACGTGCCCAGGACCACGGGGGTGTCTAGCCTCAGTGTCAAAACTTGTGCCCCTTTCAGAGAGGCTGGCAGTGGGGAACCTATTGCCAGGTACGTCTCTGTAGGTACAAAGAACTTAGAGAGGCTACAGGATTAATTTTGCACATCGTCCCCCTACGTTTCAATGGCGTGGTCTTCACTTCCATGAAACCGGAATGAACGCATCTGCTGACTTGGCAATTACAGACTTTCCTGGAAAAAGGGGCCATAAAACATGTTCCCCTGCCAGACAGACCCAGGCTACTAAAGTCATCAGTATTTCCTGGTTTCCAGGAGAGATGGGGGGTTGTGTTCAATTTTACATCTTTGTGGGCTGAACCTCAAAATGTTGACAGCCAAAATGATTGTTTCTCAAATCCAACTAGGGGATTGGTTTGTGACAATTGACCTGACGGACACATATTTTCATATACCTGTAGAAATATTGCTACAACACAGGCAATGAGGCAAACAAGTTCTGGAGGTTTGCTTTCGTCTGCGAAGCTTACCAGTATAGGGTCCTTCCATCTGGCCTAGTCCTGTTACCCCACACATGTATAAAATGCACGGATACAGCTCTGGTTTTATGATTCCAGGGCATTTGTATTCTGAATTATATTGACGACTGGCTAATCCTGGCTCAGTCTTAGCAGCTAGTGCTTCGACATCAAGATGTCGTCCTAGCTCACCTCCATTTTTTTGGATTGATACTCAACACCAGGAGAGGCGTTCTCTTTCCTCCTCAGAGAACAATGTACAGTATTTGGGTGTCATATGTAATTCGATTGCAATGCAGGCACAACTGTCTTCTGCGCATGTCGAATCCATTCTCAATACCCCAAAGGAAATGAGGCTAGACCAGAAAGTGATTGTTCATTACGTTCAGAGTGTTTTAGCTCTCATGGCAGCTGCGTCCATGGTGATACCTTTGGGCCTTCTGTATAAGAGATCATTTCAGTTGTGGCTAAGAGCCAGGGGATTTTATCTAATTGCCAATCCCCAAAGGCAAATAAGGGTTACGTGCCAGGGGCTTCGTATCCGTTTTATATGGGTCAGACCCCAGTTTTTGACTCGGGGTCCCACTCTCTGTCCGTGTTGTCCTTGCAAGATGCTAACGACAGGGCTTGGGTGTGGTCTTAGATGGCTGTCTAGCCCAAGGGAAATGGAGAGGTCATCTTCTCGCGTGGCACATCAATTGCCTCTAAATGATGGCTTTATTTCTTGCCCTGAAACACTTCCTCCAGCAATTGAGAGGCTACCTTGTCCTAGTGTGGGTGGACAACACTACGGTAGTCCCGTCCATAAATCGGCAGAACGGACTGTGCCTTTATGCATTTCCTTCGATCGCTCTGCTCCCGGAAGTCCTGGCGAGGGTGCGTCAACAGGGTTTGTGCCTCTTATTGTCATAGCGCCCCATAAATCATTTCATATTCTTCAATTTTAAAGTCCATACCTCTCTTATCATTAATCCAAGTTTCTGTCAGGCTCGGTAGAGGGCGTTGTGGATCCAAGTGCAGAGGTTTGGAGTGTATGCTGATTGAAGTGACGTTAAAGCGTGCTTGTGACTCACTTCGTGGTGCTTTGAAGCTGTATTGTGGATTCTGCGTTGAACAGGGAAAGCGTTGCTGTAATGCAAAGGCAAGTACTACCGGCAGGAGTGCGCCGAGGCAAGAGGCGGTGTGTCTGACGCTCCTCTGGGGAATGCGGAAGTGTGCAGAGCCGGCATGTGACCTGAGCTGTGTGTCGGCGTGAGAAGGCTGAGGCGTAGAGTGAAACCGGGGCATGCAGAGCCGGCGTATGGATGACAGCGTGAGTTCGGCGGGGAGCGAGGATAAATCGTGGTCGGAGAGCAGGCGAAGGTCGTGGCCGGAGTGACGAGAGAAGGGTCCGTAATCCAAAATCATGGTCGGGGAAGCAGGTAAGCGGTCGGCAATGGGAAATATCGAAACAACAAATCCAAATCGAGAGGCAGAGACGTGGTCAGAAAAAACAAAGCGAGGTCAAAACTAGGCAGACAGAGACAGAAGAAAACGTTGGTGAATTGAGGCTGGTAAGGCGCACAATAAACTGGCGACATGACGGAGTCAGAGCGTGACTTAAATGGGATAGGTAATTACGTCAGTGATAGACAACAGGTGTGGGAAAAAAGGAAGAGAGATGAAAGGAATGCTCAGGTGATCATGACGGGACTGTGGCTTGGCGTTACGTGACAGTACCCTCCCCCCTACGAACGCCCCCAGGCGTTCTAGCGGGTGCTTCGGGGTGGAGTCTGTGGAAGTCTGTGATCAGGGAACGGTCTAGAATGAATTTGGCGGGTTCCCAAGTTCGTTCTTCGGGGCCATAACCCTCCCAGTCTACTAAATATTGGATCCCCCGTCCGCGGCGGCGAGACTTGAGGAGACTCCTGACAGTGAATGCTTTGCCCCCATTAATGAGTCGCGGGGGTGGCGGAGGTTGGGGAGGTGTAGACAGTGGGCAAGAGACCAGGCGGCTAATCTGGGAGATGTGGAACGTGGGGTTGATTCGGCGCATGGAGAGAGGTAGAGACAGTCGGACGGAGCACGGGTTGATGATGCGGTTAATAGTGAAGGGGCCGATGAACCTTGGGGAGAGTTTCTTTGAGGTGGTCTTGAGGGGAAGGTCATGCGTAGATAGCATTACCCTTTGGCCTATGATCTTTGGACCTGATGATCGGTGACGGTTAGCGTGACGCCGGAAGGAGCTAACGGTGCGCAAAAGCGACGGACAAATGTTAGGGCTGAGGGAACAGCCACCTCCTCCTCCTGGGCGGGAAAAAGGGGAGGTTGCTAGCCAAGGCAGCAGTGAAAGGGAGACATGCCTGTGGAGGAGGTCAGTAGTGAGTTGTGGGCGTACTCAACCCAGGGGAGGAAGCGGCTCGAAGAGGATGGGTCCCGAGAGGCCATGCACCTTAGGGACTTCTCTAGTTCTTGGTTCATCCGTTCGGTCTGGCCGTTAGTTTGAGGGTGACATCCAGATGAGAGGCTGGGGGTAGCGCCGATAAGGTTACAAATGGCTTTCCAGAACTGGGCTGAGAAGTGGGGGCCCCTGTCCGAGACAATGTCGATGGGGAGCCCATGAAGGCGAAAAACATGGTTGACCAGGAGCTCTGCTGTTTCTTTGGCTGATGGGAGTTTGGGTAGTGGGATGAAATGAGCTGATTTGGAAAAACGATCTACAATGGTGAAGATGCATGTATTGTCCTGTGATGGTGGTAATCCGGTGACAAAATCGATGGAGATGTGAGACCAGGGGCAGTGAGGGATGGGGAGAGGTCGAAGTAACCCTTCTGGTGGTCTGTTTGTGTTCTTGTTCCTAGAACAGACATCACAGGAAGCCACAAAATTTTTAACATCCTCCTTGATGGTGGGCCACCAAAAACGTTGGTCTAGGAGAAAGAGGGTGCGTGCCACTCCAGGATGGCAGGCCAGCCTGGAACTATGGGCCCAGTCCAACACTTGAGGGCGCACAGAAGCAGGAACAAAGAGTTTGTTGGGGGGAACGACACTTGGGCCTGGTTCTTGCTCGAGGGTCTGCTGAACGAGATGTTCCACATCCAGTTGGGTCGTTGCCACGAGACAGTGGGGGGGAAGGATTGTTTCTGGCGAGGATGTGTCTTGGGAAGAGGAGAACTGTCGTGAGAGGGCATCAGGCTTGACATTCTTGGAACCAGGGCGATAAGATAATATGAACAGGAAACGAGAGAAGAATAGTGACCATCGTGCCCGACGTGAATTTAGCCTCTTAGCAGTCTTTAGGTACTCCAAGTTTCGATGATCCGTCCAAACGAGGAAGGGATGTTCTGCCCCCTCCAACCAATGTCTCCATTCCTCAAGTGCCAGCTTGACTGCCAGAAGTTCGCGGTCTCCAATGCCATAGTTGCGTTCAGGGGGTGTGAGACGACAGGAGAAAAAGGAGCAAGGGTGGAGTTTATTGTCCTTGGGAGACCTCTGTGAAAGGACGGCTCCAACTCCGGTCTCCGATGCGTCTACCTCCACAACAAACTGAAGGGCGGGATCCGGGAAGATGAGGATGGGTGCCGTGGTGAAGCGGCGTTTGAGTTCCTTAAAGGCCTCCTCGGCCAGGGAGTTCCATTGGAAAGGAGTCTTGGAAGAGGTGAGTGCAGTAAGTGGAGCTGCCACCATACTATAACTTCGGATGAAGCGACGATAAAAATTGGCGAACCCCAGGAAACGTTGCAGCTCCCACCTTGAAGAAGGTACCGGCCAGTCCGTGACAGCTTTGACCTTGGTGGGGTCCATCTGGATGCCATCAGGGGAGATGAAGTAACCTAAAAAGGAGGTGGAGGTGACATGGAATTCACATTTTTCAGCCTTGATGTAGAGCTTGTTTTCCAGCAGCCGCTGAAGAACCTGGCGTACATGGCATTCGTGTTCTTTTACAGAACGTGAAAAAATTAGAATGTCATCCAGGTAAGCAAAGGCAAAAACATTGAGGAAATCCCTCAGGACGTCATTGATGAGGGCCTGGAACACGGCTGGCACGTTGGTCAAACCGAACGGGACTACTAGGTATTCATAGTGGCCTGTGGGTGTGTTAAAGGCAGTCTTCCACTCATCACCCTCCCTTATTCTAACCAGATGGTAGGCATTTCTTAAATCAAGTTTGGTGAATACATGGGCATCTTGAAGGAGCTCGAAGGTCGAAGACATAAGCGGGAGGGGATAGCTGACGCTCCTTTGGAGAAATGCACGTGCGACCTATCTGCATGGGTTCAGGGGGTGTCTCAGGAGTGACCAAGGCAGGCACCGAGGTGTGAGATGCGAGAGTTGGCTGGTGTTCACTTCGCCGAGTCCGTCTCCGGGTATCAATGCGGATCGCTAGGTCAATGAGCCCCTGTAATTCTGAAGGAAGCTCCCGAGCCGCCAGCTCGTCTTTAATTGAGTCTGTGACTCCGTGGAGGAAGCAATCGAAGAGCGCTTTTTCATCCCAGTCACTAGAGGGAGCCAGGGTCCGGAAATCTATGGCGTAGTCAGATACTGAACGGAGCCCCTGGCGAAGTTGAAGTAATTGTCTTGCCGCCTGGTGACCTGAGAATGAGCGGTCAAAAACCCTCCTCATTTCATCTGTAAAGGTCTTAAATGTAAAACAACATGGAACTTGGGCATCCCATAATGCCGTCCCCCACTCTCTCGCTTTTCCAGTGAGAAGGGTGATAATGTAGGCAACCTTGGAGCGTTCCGTGGGGAAATGACGTAGCTTGTAATTCTAGAACGAGGGAGCATTGAGACAAAAAAGAACGACAAGTAGCTGGGTTCCCATCATAAGTAGGTGGAGCAGGGAGACGTGGCTCCTGGGCCGGAGAAAATACCGGAGGAGGGGTTCGGGGAGTAGGTGCAGGAGGAGGTTGGTTTTGAACCTGAGCGGAGAGGGATTGCAGAGTTTCAGTGATGGTTTGCAAAGTATTAGTGATTTGAGTAATCTTCTGTTGATGAGTGCCTAAGAGAGCTCCTTGACTCTCTAATGCCCCCCTCAGGTGAGCTGCCTCTGCTGGATCCATTTCAATGGCCAGTTTATTCTGTCAGGCTCGGTAGAGGGCGTTGTGGATTCAAGTGCAGAGGTTTGGAGTGTATGCTGATTGAAGTGACGTTAAAGCGTGCTTGTGACTCACTTCGTGGTGCTTTGAAACTGTATTGTGAATTCCCCGTTGAACAGGGAAAGCGTTGCTGTAATGCAAAGGCAAGTAGTACCGGCAGGAGTGCGCCGAGGCGAGAGGCGGTGTGTCTGACGCTCCTCTGGAGAATGTGGAAGTGTGCAGAGCCGGCGTGTGACCTGAGCTGTGTGCCAGCGCGAGAAGGCTGAGGCGTAGAGTGAAACCGGGGCATGCAGAGCCGGCGTATGGATGACAGCGTGAGTTCGGCGGGGAGCGAGGATAAATCGTGGTCGGAAAGCAGGCGAAGGTGGTGGCCGGAGTGAAGAGAGAAGGGTCCGTAATCCAAAATCGTGGTCGGAGAAGCACGTAAACGGTCGGCAGCGGGAAATATCGAAACAACAAATCCAAATCGAGAGGCAGAGACGTGGTCAGAAAAAACAAAGCGAGGTCAAAACTAGGCAGACAGAGACAGAAGAAAACGCTGGTGAATTGAGGCTGGTAAGGCGCACAATAAACTGGCGACATGACGGAGTCAGAGCGTGACTTAAATGGGATAGGTAATTACGTCAGTGATAGACAACAGGTGTGGGAAAACAGGAAGTGAGATGAAAGGAATGCTCAGGTGATCATGACGGGGCTGTGGCTTGGACGTGACGTTTCTGATACTGCAGTTATAGGGAAAGGCTGTATGAAAGTATGTAAATACTGTTTGATATTGTGGAAGATTGCAGACATGCTTCTGCTGTTAAAGTGAATTATTGATATTTTGTTTTCCATCTTAAAGGTCTTGTTAAACTTTTCTTCTGTGTATGTGATGTAGATATTTTCTGTGTAAAAAATATTCTCAGGATCAATATCATTTTCCAAGTCCTGTGAGTGGTGTTCAGTGTTTTGAAATGTATTTAATTCCTGATCCTCATACTCAGCAATATTCTGTAGTAAGTGATTATTCGTAGGATGTGAATAAGTTGTGTTTGTTGTCATAGAGGATCGACAGTGATGCAGTGAAGCAGTGATGCTCTAGATTGTTTCGGACATAGGCTATTAATTGTTTATGGATTGTCTCCAACCTGTCAAGTTTGTGTCCCATTATGTGTTCAGCCTTATTTATGATTTTATCGATCTTGTTTGCATTCATGGCGTTGATGCTACTACCCCAGCTGAGTACAGAACTATAAACGGCACTAGCCACAACAGTCTGGTAAAACATTTCCAACATCCTACTGCATGTGTTCAAGGATCTGAGCTTCCTCAGATGCTGTGGGATGCCACAGGAGGGCCACCATAGTTTAGATCTATTTTTCTGGCACATTCCATGGGTATTCCTGGATTGGGATATGAGGAATTTTAAGATGGGGCTTAGTGGCTATGGTGCCCTGCATGTTCTGGTGCTGTTCTATCATGGCAAGCATTGACTTTCTTTAGTGATTTGTGCTTGCCTTGAACTGGCTGGCCTTTGGTCCCTGTGTGCATCTAACCCTAAAACTAACCCTGTATTGCATCAGAAATGGTCTATAAATTAGCAAAAACAGATACAATTAATAAATAAACAAAAGAAACACAAACAAAAAATGAACTACAGTCACACATCACTGGAAGACACAAGCCTGACAAAAGCACCAACATACATCAATGCTGAATGACTTCACATGGTTTGTCAGAGGCTGGGCTTGAGGGGAAGAAGGTGCAGAGGGTTGATGGTTAAGAAGTAAGAGTGTCTTTTTGATGGAGGGGACATGGCTGAGAGCACAGATGCAGATGTTGGTCTCTTTCTATCCAGCTGGTATGAGAACAATGCCACACTTGATGAGCATATGATGCGATGTCGTAACTGAGTGATACACTGCAGCATAGTGAAGGGCAGCAAGGGTCTCACGGGACAAGGGTTGATGATCTTGGTGGTGGTAAAAGGGCCAATGAATTGAGGAGAGTTTGTGGGAGATGGTTCAAAGAAGGATATTTCTGACCATGAGCATGGCTTTGTCATACACGGTTAGCTTATTTCTTGTAACCTTGAAAGATTATAGCAAAGTCTTTCTTGTACAAAGCCACATTTGCCTGCAACATCAGATATTTAATGTCATTTTCAGGTGTGTTACAGACCTTCCTTTCTCTTGATGCTCCTGTTTTAGATGCATGGCTAACCCAGAACTCTATGATAAGGTTAGGATACTTCTCCCAGTATACCAGATACTATGTGGCACCCTGAACATGTTTGGAGTGCAGGATTCACAGTTCTGTGAACAGCTAGGACTGTTTAATGCATCAACAATGCAGAATGGGGGAGGGAAAGGGGGCGAGGGTCTGGCGTAAGTGCTGAACAAGACAGGCTTCAATTTCAATAAGTTGGAGGTGGGCTTGATCTTCATCAATCGAGGAGGTGCCAACCTGTATGCCACGGGTTGATACTTTTAATGACCTTAAACAAGCCAGCTTCCTCGAATTCAAGTTTTAGTGGGAGGTCCTTGGTGGACAGCCAGGCTTGTTGTCCAGGATGGAAGGTGGGTTCCAACTGCTTTCAGGTTGCCCGTGAGGGTTGCCCTATCTATGGTGGCCTGCAAGGCGGCCCTGGCTTTTCTCCAGGTCTGATGACACCACTGTGTCAGGTGTTGTACCGCGTGGACCCCATCCTGGGAGTGGTGATGGGATAAAAGTTATTGTCCTTGCACAAGCTGTCTAAGGTCATGCAAAATTTTGCAAAGTTATTATTATTTCTTTTTATTGCAAGTGTAATCATGGAGTGATACACTGATCTGGCATCACTAGTTTTTCACTTAGGACTTGAAATACTACCAATTTAATTTGATAATTTGTGTTCTGATTTTCAAGTGTCCTGTGTTAAGTTGCAGTCTTGACTCTTATATCAAGTTGTTGATCTTTTTCCTTATTTTTTTTTATTAAATGGAGGTACACAATCTCACTACACAAAAAAAGTGTAGTGAGACTTTGACTTTAGCATTTAGTTCTATGATCAAGTTCTGTGGGGCCAAACAGTGACCTGATCATTGTTTATTACTCTGTGCAGCGGCTGATATGAATGTGTGTTTAATACAGTAGCAGTGGAACAAAAATCCACAGGTGAAAGAATTTTTTTTTTAAAATGAACAGCAACTTCGACACAGACAGGAACTATATTATTTGTCATTGAGGAATGAAATTATTTTATTTAATGTAGTAAATCATTTAAAAATAGTATTAAGACTTGTTTTTCTGTCTGAGTGAACATGGGGAGGTTTTATAATGGTATAATAGGTTGAAACACAGTTTGGTACAACAACACATCACTTAGGTGTCAGTTAAAATTGAGGGTGGGATCATTTTCTAAACCTATAAAGTCATCCAAGAAACCCCCCATTAAGAAGTTGGATAAGGAATTTGTACTGACTCGTTTCTCTAACTGTAGGCATAAATTCTATATTCATGAACCTGACAGAGTTTAACCAGTCTGATCGCTGTGTGCATTTCTCCTGTCCAGAGAGATCTGTATCTCCTGCAGTTTATATCTTACTGTATGTGTGTTCAGGTGCTGTTGTTCTTCTAACTGTGTGTGGAAATCTGCTGGTAATCATCTCTGTTTTTCATTTCAAGCAGCTTCACACTCCAACCAACATGCTTGTGCTCTCTTTAGCTGTGTCAGATTTCCTTGTTGGTGCTTCTGTTATGTTGCCAATGTTTATCTGGAAGATCGAGACATGTTGGAGATTTGATACAGGTTACTGCATCTGTTTGCTGGTCACTGCTTTTTTTCTTGTGAATGTGTCTATATACAATGTTGCTTTGATATCTGTAGATCGATATTTGGCTCTTTCAAACCCATTTTACTACACAAACAAAATTACTGCAAAAACAATGTGTATGGTGGTTTATTCTAACTGGGGATTGTGTCTGGTGTATGTCATAGCAACCCTTTATTTTAATGGAAACTTCACAGGTTCTGCAATGTGTCCTGGAGAGTGTTTTTACTTTCTTAATGAAGACTGGTCAGCAATTGATCTGGTACATTCATTTATTTTTCCATGTTCTGTTATAATCATATTGTACACTTTAGTTTTTGCAATTGCTAAGAAACATGCCACTGCTATCAGAGAGCTTAATAATCATACACAGCCTAAAATACAGAAAATCAGCATAAATTCAATGAAATCTGAGAGAAAAGCAGCGAAAGTCCTCGGCATTTTAGTGTCTGTGTTTCTAGTTTGTTTATTTCCATATTTTATTTATAGTTTGCTAGGGAGTATTATTGAAATACAGCCAGAAACCTCTCATAAAGTCATTGTTATGATTTATCTTAATTCCACCATTAATCCCTTTATTTATGCTATGTTTTACCCATGGTTTAGGAAGTGCATTAAATTAATTATAACTTTGAAAATATTCCAAACAGATTCTGCATTAATTAATGTGCATTTATAAATTATCTCCAATGATTTATGATTTGCCCACATGTTACTATCCTATAAATAATAAAAGCACCATCATATAATGGTATAATATTTTTCTATTATATATGTATTACGCTAATGTGGATAATACAATTAAAATACAGAAAGAATTAAATATACTTTAATTGTGTTCAAAAAGCACAGGCTGCTAATATTATGTGGTATTTGTTATTGAATTACTCAATCAAACATTTGATCCTATCTTACAATATAATTTGTTCCATAGACATATGTATTTTTCCAGTGCTATTGGATATTTTTGTGTTAAATTGTGTCAGACATGCTTGGATACAGAAATCCATCTTTGTAAACAGTTGCACTGCACATGTGCTAAAAATTAAAGCCAAATTATCCCCACATCTTGTTGAACACCTGAAGCTGAAGGATCAGTTCTCTATTTATAAGGATACTTACATTATTCTGTGATGATTATGTCCTGCACCTCACACGTGAAAAAGTATTTCTCTAATTGCGGTTAATACTGTTGTACTGCAAGCATATTTATGTATGTAAATGTTTGTATTTGAGTTGCTGTGGGGAAACTGATTTAGAAGGTCAGCAACAGCACACCAACCACCAAGGCACAGGCCTGGAAAATGTTTACACGTCAGTGTGACTGTCTACAGTTAAGCAGGTTTGACATTACCATGGACTGAAAAGCTGCTGTTCATAAAAGAAGCCAAAAATCAACAAAAGTATACTCTATTTATAAGTAACACACACTATACACAATGTTTTAATTATTTTATTAGGGATATTTACATGAGTGCTTTTCCTATTTGCTCTAAATTTTAATGAAATAAGTAAAAGCTTCCTTCGATATTACCTAATAATGTATGAGAAGAAACCATTTTAATTAGTTTAATATTTATTACCCCAAAAGTTTAGACAATAACAAGGATAGACCCAAATACCAAAAATTTACAATGTCAGTAGCGGGTGTTTCCACCATTTGCCGCAATGACAGCTTGACAGCGACGTCTCAGGCTCCTTACTAGACTCATGATGTTGTTCTAAGGCAATGCGTTCCACTCTTCCACAAGTGCTGCACGCAGTTCTGCCAGCTCACGTGAGGATGGGGTACGATCATCCAGGCTCTGCTTCAACTGGTCCCAGACGTGCTCTATAGGGTTCAGGTCAGGGGACATTGATGAACGTACCATATGAGGCACTGAAGTTGAGCTGTGAAAATTCTGCCACGATGTGGTGGAGCACCCCCCAGAGAGTTGGGGGTGTGCTGGCGGAATTGAAGGATGATGATGGGTTCTATGATGTCTTTGGGGTAAAAACTTGCAGTGACTAAGCAAACCCTGGGGACCATGTTGACCTCAGCGTGTCGCTCACCTCGCCTTCCCCAGCCACGGTGACAAGACGATGTCTGAGTGCATAGGTCCTTAGGTACTGGTCACCGCTGCGGTCCGTCACTCGTGGGGCTCCACTCCTGGGTCTGTCATGAACTCTGCCAGTAGTTCTGTGTCTTGGTGCATGAGTTGTCTTGGTCCAAGTTCACGAGCAACACCTGACTGCCTGCCACTCAGGAATTGGAATGACTTACTGACAAAAACGTTTTTTTATATTCACGGAATGTTGCCACATTGGTTGTCTTTTGGTGTACACAATGAGACCATTACATGAAAAACACAAAATGAGGTGTGTCTATCACCCCAATGCAATTGTCTCCCAGTCCCAAAAATGTCTGAAGTGAAATAAACACCATATGTATGACATCCACTGAGTCTTTCACAATATCCCTAACTTATTGTGAGTAGTGTGTGTGTGTGTGTGTGTGTGTGTGTGTGTGTGTGTATATGAATGAAATTTTAAATGAAATTTTTTTTATTTTATTTATATAAATGAAGTGGTTAGCACTGTTGCCTTGCAACTCCAGGGTCCGGGTTCGATTCCCAGCCAGGTTCGATTTCTGCCTATGTGTGCATGGAGTGCCCGTAGCTGTTTGAATGAGTGTGTGTGTGAGTGAGTGTATGTGTTATGTGCTCTCTGCAGAGTTCTGAAGAGGCAGACATTATATTAAAATGTAATTTGCATGTACCAAAGCAAAACATTTGTTGTGATCTCAAGTGCAACTTTAACAAATTTAATTAAAATATTTAGCTTTTTTTTAGCATCTCCTGCAACTTTTCTACATGTGTGCAAATTCCTCAGCCTTTCCCACACATTGTTTATTTGCAATATAAACCCTTAGTTGTTTTGATGTTTATTTGCTGAAGTGCAATCAGCAAACATACTTTGCTTTTTATGAATTTTGATTCAGTAAACCTACTATGTAGAATGCAGTCAGTCAAACTTGGGGGGCATGGTCCATTTTACTTTTAACTATAAAGACATAGAGCAGCTTAAGTCATAAGTCATTTGTTTGCATTTTAGATTGTATTACAGATTTACATTCTTGGCAGTGTTTGGAATGCGGCAGCTAAGATCAAATACCGGGGAATCAGTCAGCGTAAAGTCTAAGCCAAATCATAAAATGCTAGCCGTGATCAAAAGAGGAAGTGTTACATCGGTAACTGGGAAATTAGTGGATGGACTTAATGGGCATGAGACGAGATGGTGTAACTGGGACACATGGATTGTGGGACTGATTCGCCGCATAATTGAGGGAAGCAAGAGCTTAACAGCACAGGTATTGACTATCTTAGTAATGGTGAAGGGGCTGAGGTGGCGGTTGGGGGGGTTGGGGAGGAAGTTTATGGTAGGTTGTCTATAGGGGGATGTCTCTGACGGTGAGCATGACTCTCTGCCCCACCCTGTACTTGGAAGTCTGGGAGCGCCTTCTGTCAGCAAATTTCTTGTACCTTCTGTCGACCCGTAACAGCGCACTCCTTGCTTGCAGCCAGGTCCCTTTGCAGGGTCAGACAAAAGCTTGGGCAAACAGGACACTAACCTCCTCCTCCTAAAATGGGAACAAGGGAGGTTTATACCCCAGGCAGCACTGGATGGGAGACAAACCAGTAGATGGCGATACCTGGGAGTTGCGGCCGTGCTCCACCCAGGGCAGGAACCTGCTCCAAGAGGCGACATCCCGGGAGGACATGCACCTCAGGGCTACCTCAAGAAACTGATTCTTCCTCTCTGTCTGGCCATTGGAAAATCTAGGGAGGAAACAGAGACATCAGTTGTCGTTATTTTACAAAATCTGAATATATTCAGTAAATTCATGAATTACACTCGAAAAGTATTAAATCCAACTTTGCTTCAGCATTGGGAACAATATTGTTTTAGGCTGACTTATTATACATTTTTTTATTCTTTGTTGTACTTCTTTTTTGCACACACATGTGGACATCTTTAAATTTGAACAGACAATAATAGTGAGCTAGTAGGCACGTTATTTTTCATATAACTGAAGTAAATTTTTAATTACATATAGACAATAAATGAATAATTGTATTTGCTGTAGACTTGTGCACTCATGTGTAAATAGATTTTTCAATGTCTATACTACCATATAATATATTTGTGTTTAATATTGTTTTATTACAGATACTTTCAAGTAAATTTGAATTACTTTAAACACAACCCATGATTTTTATGCGATTTTAAAAATACATAAATGAAACTAGTTATTGCATTCTGTTTCAAGACATCCTTAATTTACCTTAGTTACCACTTGCTCTAACGTTAACCTGGAAAAATGCTTATGTTTAAGTCTTTGATGACTAATTGTTATGATTTGGTGAACTTGAACTCACAACATCTGCACTTGGATCCACCATACCCTCTACCAAGCCTGACAGGGTATCCCCATGTCATAAGTGCTCTCACAGGCTCCTATCTTGTTGACCCCTCAGAAGTCCTGCGTAAGGGTTCTGATAAATGCAGTTAAAACTGAAGCACTATGGCCTTGCACATCCAGGGTTGAGTCCCACCCTGAGGCTGTGTGTGTGTGTTTTCATGCTCTCCTCCTGCTTGGTGATACTCCAGATATCTTCCAGTCCAGAGACATGCAGATTAGACTATTTGGCAATTCCATGTTAGTCTGTAGTGAGTGAGTGCTTTCTTCTGCACTGCAATTCACTGGCACCCAGTCTAGTGTGTGCCCAACCTAGGGCCCTGAGTTTCTTGGGACCCTGAACAGGATGAACAGAATAGAGGAAATGTCTGTGGGGAAAAAAATCCGACAAAATAGTTGTGAATAGGGGAAAAGAAAATGTAAAGAAATTTTAAATGGTAAAGACTGCATGTTTACCAAAATGGATTATTAAAATCTAAAACAGCAATCTATACTCAAATTGTACTCTGGCAAAACAATGAACTGGTGTACCGTACAAGTACCTTTAATATGAAATGGGTCAACTAGGGGTGGCACAGATTAGTTTATGACAGATTTTATTGGTCTGGAGTTTTTCATAACCCAACACGTAAATGTAACACTCTGTAAAAAAAAAAAAAA
>JAAGKR010011963.1:5408-17797 GCA_011419295.1 Clarias macrocephalus
CTGTGTCTGATGTGTCTACTTCTGTGTCTGATGTTTCTGGTGCTGTGTCTAATGTTTCTGTTTCTGATGTGTCCGTTTCTGTGTCTGATGTGTCTGGTGCTGTGAATAATGTGTCTGGCGCCATGTCTGATGTTTCTGTTGCCGTGTCCGATGTGTCTGGCTCTGTGTCTGATGTGTCTGGTGCCGTGTCTGATGTTTCTGTTGCCGTGTCCGATGTGTCTGGCTCTGTGTCTGATGTGTCTGGTGCTGTCTCTGATGTGTCTGGTGCTGTCTCTGATGTGTCTGGTGCTGTGTCTGATGTGTCTGGTGCTGTGTCTAATGTGTCTGGTGCTGTGTCTGATGTGTCTGATGCTGTGAATAATGTGTCTGATGTGTCTACTTCTGTGTCTGATGTGTCTGGAGCTGTGTCTGATGTGTCTACTTCTGTGTTTCATGTTTTTGGTGCTGTGTCTAATGTGTCTGGTTGTGTGTCTGATGTGTCTGGTGCCGTGTCTGATGTTTCTGGTGCCGTGTCTGATGTGTCTGGTGCTGTGAATAATGTGTCTGGAGCTGTGTCTGATGTGTCTACTTCTGTGTCTGATGTGTCTACTTCTGTGTCTGATGGAGCTACTCTGGAGCTGTGTCTGATGTGTCTACTTCTGTGTCTGATGTTTCTGGTGCTGTGTCTAATGTTTCTGTTTCTGATGTGTCCGTTTCTGTGTCTGATGTGTCTGGTGCTGTGAATAATGTGTCTGGCGCCATGTCTGATGTTTCTGTTGCCGTGTCCGATGTGTCTGGCTCTGTGTCTGATGTGTCTGGCTCTGTGTCTGATGTGTCTGGTGCTGTGTCTGATGGGGCCGGTGCAGTGTCTGATGTGCCTGGCTCTGTGTCTGATGTGTCTGGTGCTATCCCTGATGTGTCTGGTGCTGTGTCTGATGTGTCTGGTGCTGTGTCTAATGTGTCTGGTGCTGTGTCTGATGTGTCTGGTGCTGTGAATAATGTGTCTGATGTGTCTACTTCTGTGTCTGATGTGTCTGGTGCTGTGTCTGATGTGTCTGGTGCTGTGAATAATGTGTCTGATGTGTCTACTTCTGTGTCTGATGTGTCTGGAGCTGTGTCTGATGTGTCTACTTCTGTGTTTCATGTTTTTGGTGCTGTGTCTAATGTGTCTGGTTCTGTGTCTGATGTGTCTGGTGCCGTGTCTGATGTGTCTGGTGCCGTGTCTGATGTGTCTGGTGCCGTGTCTGGTGCCGTGTCCGATGTTTCTGGTGCCGTGTCTGATGTGTCTGGTGCCGTGTCTGGTGCTGTGTCTGATGTGTCTGGTGCTGTGAATAATGTGTCTGTTAAGGTGTCTGATCTGTCCTTAGCACATAGTTGAAATAACATTGCGATGGTGATTATGAACACACGTTTACGACATTAGCATTAGCACCCCCTACTGGTCGACTGGTGCACATGCAGTGTTCTCACCGCAGGGGTTGAAGCTTGAGTCACACTCAGTCCATTTTGCTATTGCTCTGATTTTGATGTCATTTTTGCAACATCGTTGAATTTGTAATTCCACTGTAATAGTCAGCGATTCTAACTTTTAAAAATAACCAACGTCTGGAGACGGTGCCCAATTAAAATAACTTTTTACCACCAAAAATTCCTACTGGGCCTGGTGTTGTGTCTGTGGCTGTGTCTGGTTATACTGTATGTCTCATATGTCTGATGTGTGTCTGATGTGTCTTGTTATGTTTCTTGTACTGTGTCTGCCTGGTTATGTGTCTGATGTGTCCAGTGCTTCTTGTGTTGTGTCTTATGTGTCTGCTGTTATGTCCAATGTGTCTGGTGTTGTGTCTGATCTATCTTGTGATGTGTCTGATGTGCCTGGTGTGTCTGGTGTCGTGTCTAATGTGTCTAGTTATTTGTTTGATATGTGTGGTGGTCTGTCTGATGTATTTGTCTTATGTATCTGATGTGTTTGTTGATTTGTCTTATGTGCCTAATATGTCTGGTAAAATTTCTGATGAGTCTGGTGATGTATGTAGTAATATGTCTGATGTGTCTGATGTCTGTGATGAGTCTCATGATATGTCTGATGTGTCTGATGTCTGTGATGAGTCTGATGATATGTCTGATGTGTCTGATGTCTGTGATGAGTCTGATGATATGTCTGATGTGTCTGATGTCTGTGATGAGTCTGATGATGTCTGATGTGTCTGATGTCTGTGATGAGTCTGATGATATGTCTGATGTGTCTGATGTCTGTGATGAGTCTGATGATATGTCTGATGTGTCTGATGTCTGTGATGAGTCTGATGATATGTCTGATGTCTGTGATGAGTCTGATGATATGTCTGATGTGTCTGATGTCTGTGATGAGTCTGATGATGTGTCTGATGTCTGTGATGAGTCTCATGATAATTTAGAATGCAATAATACCTCATCAGATAGACTTTAGGAGACAGTTGGGTGTGTGAGATTGTGTGTATGTGTGTGTGTGTGTGTGTGTATGTGTGTCAGACTGGCTCTTCTGTAGGGTCAGATTCTATAGAGATTAGATTCCTGTCCTGTTCTCCTCGTCCTTAGTCTACCTGTGGACATTACAGCAGCGTGTCCTCTTTCATTCGAGGAGCTCTGAAGTGTTTAATGAGTTAGCACAACATTCTTCAGTAAATATTTAGAGCTCTGATCTTCTCAGTGTGTCTCTTCTCCTCTCTTCTTCTTCTTCTTCTTCTTCTTCTTCTCTGTCTGCGAGTGATAAACCCCAAACGAGTGGCGTGTCGCTGAGATCAGACGCGGTGACGCGCTCACTGCTAATCAGTGCCTGTTTATTAAACACATCCAGTCTCAAGGGTCTGATCTTCTCAAAGTGACAGGCTGATGTTTATAGCAAATTCAATGAAGTGTAGAGTGGGAAATAGCTGAAACACACACACACACACACACACACACACACACGAGTGTATACAGCATGGGGAAAATGTGATCTCCGTCCTGCACTCGTGTGTAATTATATTCTGTGCTGTGCTCTTTGCTTTGAGACAGAGGGAACATGAGGAATTGTAGTGTTGGACGTCACACACACACACACACACACACACACACACACACACACTTTGTGGGGGAGAACAGAAAATAAGTTGAAACTGCAGAAAGCTGTGCAGGAACACTTCCTGTTTTTCATGTAGTAGGCGTTTTATTCAACTTTATTTTCCAAAACTCAGCTCTTTCACAATTCCACACAGGCTCGAACCTGAAGAAGATGATATTCAGGTGTTATTACTAAAATGTATAAAGTTAAATGAACTACGGTGTGTGTGTGTGTGTGTGTGTGTGTGTGTGTGTGTGTGTGTTAACTACTGCTGTATTCATAAAGACTATCCTCCAAGAAGTTAGAATCCTGTAAATGTTTTCAGGTGCTGGGATAACATACGGTTTCTTGTGTTCGTCCATCGTTCCCTCTCTCTCTCTTACACTCTTTTACACACACACACACACATTAAACACATATGTTCTGTGTGTAATGTACAGATGCATGGCAGTTTCTGAGCGTGTCACTGCGAGCTGATCTCCTCTGCTCTCTCAGCTCTCTAACGCATTCCTTCCAAAAACATCCCTCGCTCTCTCCTTCTCATTTTTGTCTGTCGTCTCGCTGTCTGGCCAAACGACTGCAGCTTTTCCCAGCTGAACTAGCGGACCTTTTCACGAATGAGCCTCCTGTTTCTGTGTGTGTGTGTGTGTGTGTGTGTGTGTGTGTGTGTGTGTGTGTGTTTTGCTTTTCCCTCTCTGTGATCATGGGCCTGTATATCCGGCTTCATGTGAATGCTGGAGATCTCATGTCTGGAGAAATACTCGATTTTTTCCGTTAGGAAGCGAGCGCCCAGCACTGCAGTCGTTCATGTGTGTGTGTGTGTGTGTGTGATGATGCACACATTAGTTCTCCTTCATTTAGCTGGAAAGGCGAGGTTTAGAGTGTTGGCTTTATTGTCCTTTACTGATTATTTACACGGAACGTTCTGGAGACAAACCCGCTGCAGATCTTTAAAGTGGTTCATTTGGAAATAAAAAGTCAGTGTGTGAGAATGTGAGAGCAGACTGACATGCATTTGTGTGAGTAGTGGGGGGGTGGGGGTTGGAGCGGGGGGAGTGGGGGGGGGGGCCTACACACATGTTGGCGGTGGTGGCGTGTCGGCGCTGAGCGTTCGCCTCCCGCGGGGCTGAACGGATGGTGCGAGGGATCCTCGGGCCCTTGAAGAGGGAGGAACGGGCTCCTCCGAGGGAGCACAAAGAGCCGCTTGTTCAGGCTCGGGGCCCCGGCGCCGCGGCAGGCTCGGGGGACGGGACGCTCCACATCTCTCCCGCGTCCTTCTCATACGCTAACGTCCTCTCTGCTCCCTTTTGTTGGCCTTGCTCTCTGTCTCTGTTTGTATTCCTAAACATCTCCATGTGAGGGTCTCACTATCTTGCTGTCTGGACGCTCTCTTTGCTCCCCTCCCCCCTCTGAGATGGCAGGAATGTTGCTGTTTGCCCAGTGTGTACTGGTGTGGAGCTGTTGAGATCCGCTCTCTCTCTCTCTCTCTCTCTCTCTCTCTCTCTCTCTCTCTCTCTCTGAAAGGCCTCTGTTCATACAGAAGACACCGCTGTAGCTGTTGGGGGGGGGGGGGGGACCAGGACCCGGAGCAGGAGCAGGACCTCTGGGGCGGGTGAGGGGGTGGAGGGGGGGTATGGGTGCTCCTCTAGCGCTACCTGCGGCACAGAGAACAATCTGAAAGGATTTTGTTGTGCCTTTAGAGTGTCTCTGTTATTTTAAACCAGAGCTGCAGCACACTGGTGTGTCTATGAGCTCAAACCACACGCATGCTGTGTACATACACACTCCGTCTCCACCTGGAGAGGACACGAACACAAACAGGGCTTTAATCCGACGGCCACGTCAGGACCTCCGGAGCCCAGGGGCAGAGAGCGGATCGGGCGGCGCTGTAACGCGGTGGAGACGAAGCAGTAATGTCCACGGAGACGGCGGCGTGATTTACAGGCGTTGAGAGATCCGCTCACGGCCGCGCTCAGGAGACGCAGGGGCCCGCAAACGGCTTTAGCAGCTGCTGGCCCGCGTTAGCACACAGAGAGATGAGAGAAACGGGTACAGGAAGGTGGAAAAAAAAAACTAGCCCGTGAGTTATAGCCATCTGGGACGACTGTGATGATGATGATGATGATGGTGGTGGTGGTGGTGGTGGCGGTGGCGGCGGCTCGCTGTGGCTGCGGCGTACACACACAGTGAAATGGGTTCAGCGAGGTCGTGTCTCAGGGGAGTCGTGACAGAGCCGGGCTTGTGTTCAGGGTAAATACAGCAGCAGTTACCCCTGCCCTCCGTCCCCTCCTCCACCCCCGGCCCCTCCCCCCTCCCCCCTCCCCTCAGACCTGGTGGCTGTGTTTCAGAGTGAAAAGCCGAGCACAATGAGGCGATGTGTTTGTTTAACCCGGTGTCACGGTATCCGATACGGCCCGCTCAATGGGCCCGCCCGGGTGGGAACAGGTACGCAGGTATACCTCCAGGGTGGATTAGGACACACACACACTCACACACACACACACACAGAGGGCGTGTCCTCATTACTTTTTGTCACATCAAAAGGTATAATCAGAAGGTGGTTGTCATGGTAACGTAACAGATTCTGACAGAAGAAGACGGTGCAAGACGAGACTGTCAAGTAGTCAAGTCAAGTCGGCTTTTATTGTCATTACAACCATATACAGTTAGTACACAGTGAAACGAAACAACGTTCCTCCAGGACCAGGGTGCTACATACATGCAACAACATAAATTTACAACATACATTTTACATTAAGTTACTCTAAAAGAAGAACTATCAATATTATACAAAGATACACAACAGACAAAGTGCACGTGCAAGTGTGCAAACAAAGAGGTACGTGACAGACAACAATGTAAGACACAACAGTACTTTTGATGAAGGATGAATTGAGGTAGTGGGAAGAGCAGCAGTAACCAGTTTACATTTGACAAGAGTATTGTGTGCAAATAGGAATAAATATTGTGCAAAAAAATTGCGAGGAGCAGCACAGGTAAGTAGGTATGAGCAGATTGAGATGGATGTATATCAGTGTGATTGTGCATGTGTGTATATCAGTTCAATCCAGATGTTATCTGATGTCCAGATGTCACTGATCTCATCTTAGGGTGATGTGAGCTAGCAGGAAGCTAACCAGCTAGCTAGGACTGGCAGGGCACGGACGTGCTCCCTGATTAGCGTATTTATGCAAATATCTGCATTTGTAATGAGAGAAAAATAAATGTTCCTTATCTAAAGCATTTAGAGGTTCTTTTGAGTTGTGTGGTTTTTCTGTTACAAATTCCTGACTCTTGGATAGTTTTGAAAGCTGAGTAGTAGTAGTGAGCCGAACGTTACACGCCGCGATGTTTCCTGGTGATTAGATCGAGCAGCTCCGGTAACTGATGTGAGAGAATTTATTACATTTTTCTCAGCGTTGTACGAGGGGGCGGGACTTTAACCAGGACGTTGTCTTACTTTCGGATCTGTTCTGTCCTCCTTGATTAATGTTTCTTTCTCTCATTCCTGTTCTCTCAGGTCCCGCCGAAGTTCCCATGATGTCACCAAATGGCTCCATCCCACCCATTCACGTCCCCCCGGGGTACATCTCCCAGGTAACACCCGGAGAAACCGACCGACGGCCATGAGTCACGATAATCTCAGCCTCGGAGGCTTATAAAACAAAACAGCAGCTTCAACACACACACACACACACACACGCACGCACGCGGCTGATGAAGGCTTTGCCGGGCAGTGGTGATGTAAAGGTCAGCAGCACTTGTATTTCAGCTGAAAGGTCAGAAACAGCCGTGCGTGAGACGTGAACCTAACGGAGACAAACTTTCGGCACTGAGAGGCGAACGCCAGCCCTGTTGCAGGGATGTTCTGTTATGTCCTGCAGCTCTACGGTTAGAGGATCTTCATGATATAATCAGACACACACACACACACACAATACACACACACACACACACACACTCATGTTTATAGCGTGACACTGAGTGTAGTCTCGTGTGTTAGCTCTGAGCCTGGAGCCGCAAAACAGATCTGCAATAAACGCTGCATGTAAACAACAGGTCAGAGGTCATGTGGTTTCAGGTTCGAGTGCCGCTCTCTGATTGGTCAGAAGCTGTTGATTAATTCTCTCTAACAGCAGCTCTGACAGTAGCGCAGGGTTGTATTGATGCTTGCATTCAGATCGTTCATACATCGTTTCCATAGTAACGACTCATTCACGTTTCCTTTAATGAGACGTTTACGTAATGTCAGTGGGAGGAGTCTCCAGTGTCAGAAGAAGCTGTAAGTTTTAAGACTTCTTCAGGACAGTGGAGTTTAAACTTCTGTGCAGTTTCTAAGTCACATGACCAGCTGAGATTTTTTTTTACACATTCTTTTGATAAATAATTTAAAATGTGTGTGTGTGTGTGTGTGTGTGTGTGTGTTTCAGGTTCTGGAGGACAACACAGGGGTCCGGCGGGTCGTGGTCACACCTCACTCTGAGTGTTACCCCCCCAGTTACTCTCCCGCTCTCTCACCGACCCACCACCTGCCCCCGCCGTACATGACACACCCCCACTTCATCCCCGCCTCCCATACGGCGTATTACCCCCCCGCCAGCCCCGGAGACGTCCCCCCGCACCAGTACTACCAGCACCGCCTGCCCCCTATCTACCCCGAGGGTGAGACTGCTGCACCAGTTTATCGGTTTATCCTTAATATTATTTACTTTCATTTTAATAAACTGTCAATAATCTGTTAGTTTAATGAATAAAATGAACATTAAACAGGTTATAAAATACTCGAAACATCACAGAATGAAATGAACAGAAACGGGTTCTACCCAGAATGCTCTGGGGCAGCAGCGTCCTGAATGAGTGTGTGTTTTTGCCGCTGTAGAGATCTTTCCGCTGTACAACATGTCGACGATCCTCAGCCGGGAGGAGTACTGCAAGCCGCAGCCCAAAAAGCCCAAGGAGCGCGGCGCCGAGCGGCCCGGCCTGTCCCGGGTCAGCACCCCGCCGTCGTCCAGCTACAAGAGCGGCCCGGCCTGCGGCACTACGCCCAACGGCTACGGCAAGAGCCACGGCACGGCCGCCTCGGGAGGGGGAGCAGGGGGGAGTCCTGGGAATAAGCGAGGGGAGCGGAGGAGCAGAGGGAGTCCCAAACACTCGGACAGCGACCAGCCAGGTGAGGAGACGCGCAGTCAAGTCACTTTAATGCCAATTTTACATCGGATCGCTAGAAACTCAGGAATCCTGATGTCACACAGCAAGGGGCGTGGCTCACCGTCCTGAACCTGCGCCCGGGGCGTGTCTCACTGCCACGTGTACAACACCACATACACAACCACCAGTCACGAAGACACAACGTCGTCAGTAAAGCTCCATATACACACCTGTGGGGAGGGGGAGGGGGCGGGGGCGGAGTTCAGCATGAGCCGTGACTCCGCCTTAATAACAGCCGGTCACTGTTTCAGTCGTCTTTACTTACTAAAGTATTGTAACGAATTAAAATGACGCTGTAGTCGTTACGTGACAGTGAATTCATTGTTAATGTAAGTATCAGAGTAAAGCCAGTGTTTGTTCTGTTTAATAAACAAGGCAGTGAGACGCGTGAAAGGACGCGGGATGACGTAAGCACAGCCAGGAACAGGCTCACACACACACACACACACACACACACACACACACACACAGTGTGCTCTCTGTGCAGAAGAGTAAAACGTTTCTGATTGGGTTGCTAAGAAAGAATTATGTGCTTGTGTGTACGTGTGTACGTGTGTACGTGTGTACGTGTGTACGTGTGTGTGTGTGTGTGTGTGTGTGTGTGTGTGTTGCGCCGGTCTCAGTCTTTAGCATGGCGCGGTGAGTGTGACGCACGCTGCGGTCTCACGCTGGAATCCGCATGTGGGGGAAAAGTCACTGGTAACACTGTCTCGTCTCGTCTCGTCTCGTCTCGTCTCGCAAACAGAGGGAACTCGAATGTGTTCTAAGGACACGCCCACTTAAGAGTCACAATGCGAGAGCAAAAATAGCAAACACCTGGATCATACACCACGTGCTCCTGTTGTGTGTTATTGAAAGAAGTGTTAATGGGTGTGTCTTTTAGATAATCATGTGACCTTTCACAGGTGTGAAAGAACACCTGGTCACCTGGTGGTGTTAGTCCCGCCCCCGTCGTCGTCACGTCTGTCTGCCGCATGGCGCTTCTTTCAAGCTCTCAGGCTTATCTCTCTGTCTTCACGTCTCATCACTTTGCTCTTGTCTGCATTCATGTTTTCATCTTTTGCCATCACTGCGTCTCTCTGTGTGTGTGTGTGTGTGTGTGTGTGTGTGTGTGTGTGTGTGTGTGTGTGCATGCTGTATCTTGTAACGAGAGCAGATGTCTTTCCGTTGCTTAGAGCTCCTAAAAAAAATGCAGAAGGTGAACATGAGCCGGTCTCCATGTGGAGAAATCTCATAGCGGTGCTGGAACTGTGAAACGGGCGGAGTCATGGAGGAGAAGAGAAGAGAAGAGAGGAGAGAAGATGAGAAGAGAGGAAACGTTTTGTGTTTACTTGTGCAGATTTTCATCAGTTCTGAATGAAGTCATTCTGTTTGCAGATTCTTAATGAACTGTTTACATTCGCACCCCGAACTCGGTTTGTTTACTGTAACTCGAACCATCTCTATGTGTGTGTGTGTGTGTGTGCGGGAGCCAGACTCATCATCATTAAAGCTAGCATGACAACCGCCGCTAAACGTCCTAATTACAGTCAGAAAAAAAACCTCACTCAGGAACATCTGTACACCTCTGTCTGTATAAACCCACCTGCAGGTATACATATGAGTATAGAAATTAAACAACGCCCCCGTGTCCTCACACTGAAACAGGAAACAGGATCAAAGTCTTCTCGCTCTTTTATTTAACCTGTCAGAAGATAAGGATGTGTTGCCATGACAACAGGATCCGAGGAAGCCACACTAACATCCTCCGCGTAATCACTTCCGTGTCGGATGTGATGACGGGTGTAAAGCCGCCGAGGTTATTCTGTGACATCACCACCAGAGCTCACACATACTGTAGCTCCGCCTCCAAATCAGTTACTGAAAAAAGCCTTTCAAATAAAATGCTCTGAATGAGCGTTAAGCAGGAGATCAGACGTTTAACCATCACGCTGTAGAGTTCAGGAGGTCAGAACGAGTTAAAGGTCTGATCTCTAATCTGGTCTAATCTGATTGATGTGACAGTCAGATCATGAACAGATTACACGGTTAACCGGACGTAGCGAGTGGAAGCTGATGAATCCGATGCGGTGGAAGCGTTTCTCAGCTGCAGGCTTGGAGATAAAGTTCAGATGGAACAAGGACTATTGTTGTGTTTTTCTTTTTTTTTTCTCTCTGAGCTCATTCCAAATGGTCCCGCACTTCAAATGGGAGAATGGGGCGGGTACAGAGGTCACGCTGGGGTCACGCTGCACGCTATGACATCATCCTGGAGGTGACTCACAGCCGGACCCCTCGCAGCCTGGAAACGAGGGACGCGTGCGCTCATTCTCCCGTGCGCGTCAGCTCGCTCCGGCATGAGTCACCACTCCGGATTTAACTGATTAACGACTCGGCGACTCGGGCGGAGATGCAGGATGTGAATGTGACCTTTATGCTCAGTTGCTTTATTTATTCATGTATGTATTTATTCTCGATCCTGTTTATGCCACAGATCCTGAGCTGGAGGCCAGAAGAGACCAGGACGTCCCATCAGGAATGGACAAGCCACAGGTGAACATCACCTCATTACCTTTCTCCACAGGTCTCGGCATTTAACATCAGTAACAATTACAACAGCTTCATTTTTCACACCGGCTTTGTTTCTGTAAGAAGTGACGGCTGCTGTGTTGCTCTGCGTCCTCTAGGGGGCAGCAGTACTGTGTGTGTGTGTATGTGTCTTTGTACACTGTTCTCATTTCGTCTGCTCTGTTGAAAACTTTCCTGTTTACTTTGGTGTCTCAACAGCTGCATTGACTCAGTGTTAGAGTAGATTAGAGTAGATTCGATTAAATTAGATTAGATTAGATTAGAGTAGATCAGATTTAGGATTAATGAACACGCCTTTCTGTGTAAAAGCACGACAGTGGGGTTGTGTAGCGCTCTGTTCGGCTGATTAGAGCTGTAGTGTGTGTGTGTGTGTGTGTGTGTGTGTGTGTGTGTCACCTGACCACTTAATTAGGTACACCTGCTCAGCTGCATGTTACTGCAGATCTCTAATCAGCCAATCAGACGGCAGCACCTGGCAGTGGACACGGTGAAGACGATCCGAGCATCAAAAGGGAGAAGAAGCTGATCTTAGGCTGTTGGTCTTTTTTGTTGAGTTTTTCCCCAACTGCTGATCTACTGGGATTTAAAGACACAACCATCACTAGTGTTTACAGAGAACGGGGTGGGGGAGGTACTGGTTCTCGGGACACATTGGGCCCCTTAGTACCACTTGAGCTTGGTTTAAATCCCACAGCCTACCCGAGTGTTGTTCCTGCCTGTGTCCATCCCTTCATGAGCGCAGGATAACACACCGTGTTACAAAGTTAAAGTCGTCTCACACTGGGTTCTTGAACATGAGGGTGAGGTCACGACCTCCACAGTCACATGACCTCAGTCCAGTAGAGCGGCTCTGGGAAACGGTGGAGCCGGACAGTCACATCATGGACGTACAACGTGGTTTTCTCTCTTCTCTCTAATCATACTCACACCATCGTGCACACTGCTGATGGAAACACACACACACACACACACACCCTCATGTTTTTTTAAAACAGCTTTTTAGGAAAAGTGTGGAAGGTTTGAGTTAAATTCCAGCTGTTGAGTGAAACGATGTGAGAATAAACATGATGTCAGTAAGCAGGAGGACGAGCGGAACGTGTGAATCGTCTCGTCCTCACCTGTGGAAGCGTCTCGACACACGTTACACTCAAATTTTATAAGAACTTTAATTCTTTTGAACAAAAAAAATATAAAACAGTTAAGCACTTTTTTCAAAGTTATTAATTAAAGGCGACCTATTATACAACATGATCTTTTAGATGTTTAGATGCTTCTTTAGGTTGGGTGTGTGTGTGTGTGCGTGCGCAAGAGAGAAAAAAAAATGTTTGTACCAGCAGAAGATTAAACAAGCCGATTAGATTTTATCCCTAATGTGACCTTGTATAAGTAGAGCCCCTCCCCCTGGTGTAAGTAGAGCCCCTCCCCCTGGTGTAAGTAGAGCCCCTCCCCCTGGTGTAAGTAGAGCCCCTCCCCCTGGTGTAAGTAGAGCCCCTCCCCCTGGTGTAAGTAGAGCCCCTCCCCCTGGTGTAAGTAGAGCCCCTCCCCCTGGTGTAAG
>JAAGKR010011964.1:2500-12500 GCA_011419295.1 Clarias macrocephalus
ATAAAGTGGTATAGACGGTGAGTGAGTGAGTGTGTAGCATGGACACTTGATCAAACGCAAAATTCCTCCTCACATAAACACTGAAAGGAAGCAGACAAACCCTTTTTCCTGAGTAAGTGTCAGAACTTACGATCTAATGGACAACAAGTCTAGCGGGTGTGTTGCTACAATCACGTGAGCTCAAAGAAAGCCTGCTCTTATTTAAATGTGTGCTTTCTTTTTGAACCACTGATGGCGCTGTTGTTTACAGTTCCACTAAATTTAGAGATGGAAAAAATTGATTCAGTTACGTTTTTGTGTAGCAATTCATGTACCACCGCACTGACTGCAAAATCATCCATAATTAATTTTTTTACCTTTAAATATTTGCATTTGAGGAGGTAAAATATTGCAGCTCCTCAAAAATCCAACAGGCGGTGCGCTAAACTATTCACATATTGGCAGCCAGCACAGCGCCCCCTATTGGTACGAGCAAATTATTCGCCACATTAAAGTTGACAATAACAAAATCTGTTAACATCCAAAAAGGATATTTATAAAATCTTAGTACTTACAAGGATCGCAATACAGATTGAATCAGCACCGAGGTATTGTGACAATATAGTATCGGGAAGTTCCTGGTGTCCCTAACTGAAATTAAATGGAAGTAGGATTTAAATCTTATTTGTATTACTTTCTATCTTAATGTTTATTTTTTAAGACAGAAAGGCCCCAGGCGCTCTGCCTCCGTTACACTCAAGATTAATTTAACACAGCGGTGAGACATACTCCAGGAGCGCGCCCATGATTTCAGACAGCAGGGGTTGGTTATTATTCTACACCACCTGCTCAGACTATCTTCTGTTCCCGTATGGAGCAGATGGAGACCATGCATCATAGCACTGGTTCCCAGTCTGGCTTGCAGAGCAGGATGTATTTATAGTTCATTAACATCCAGCTAAAGTGCATCTCAGACCTCCTGAAGCGCTCTGACTGACAGACTGAGGGTTCAGGTGACTGAACCGTCGAGGAACCCAAGACTCTGAAATAACTGAATGAATGAATGTTTTACCAGGAGATGTGGAACAGCTGAAGGAGGAGTTTGCCAGTCTGAAGGCAGAGTGTGAGACCCTGAAGGAGGCCAACGGTAAACTGACAGGGAGACTGCAGGGGCTGCAGAGGTAAATAACACACACACACACACACACACACACACACACACACACACACACACACACACACACACACACACACACTCATGCAGACTCGTCAGTGTAACTCAAGCAGTTTTCCATGTTGTAATAAGCTTGTTTTTATTTTTAAGCAGTTCAGGAGGTGTGGCAGGTGGGGAGAAAGATGATGGAGGGATTCAGAAGAGTTTGATCGGGGGATCAGGTTCCACCTGCACTCTGGTGGACGTCTGCATTCAGAAGAACATTTCCTTTGATGGAAAGCCGCTTACACCCACCAGTTTGAGCTCAGGGTTCTCGGAGACTCTCTCTCTAAGAGAACAGCTCAAACAAGCTGAGGAGAGAGCAGGACACCTGCAGAGGCAGGTATGCTGGGGTTGGGGCATTTACACTGGGATGGATGGGTTGGTGTTGGGGCATTTACAGTGGGATGGACATGCAAGATCAGGTACACTCAGGTGTATAGATAGGTTAGCTGTGGCAGGAACACTGGGAAATCTCTTGGTATTTTATTTTGTCTTGTTGCTGGTATATTTTGTTTGTTTTTTGTTTTGTCTTGTTTCTATGCGCCTTTATGTAACTTTTGTACAGTGTCCTTGAGTGTTTGAAAGGCGCTTATAAATAAAATGTATTATTATTATTATTATTATTATTATTATGGTCAGGCTGGGGAGGGTACAATGAGCTAAGAAAGTTAAGGCAGGTACACTGGGGTGGTTAGGCTGGGGCAGGTGCACTGGGCTGGACAGGTGAGGCAGGTATACTGGGATGGACAGGCCGGGACAGGTGCACTGGGTTGGATAAGATGGGGGAGGTAAATTGGGATAGCTTGGCTGGGGCAGGTACAATGTGGTGGATAGAATGGGGCAAGTGCAAATGGTGTATTTAAACTAGTGTTAGGCTGGGTTAGGTATCTTGTTGTTGTTATGGATCCAACAACAGGTAGCGGATATACACAATATACCTGGCAGGTATGATGGAATGATATGTTGAAGCAGGTACCATGTTGAACGTACATTGTGGCTATTTTTAATCTGTATCATGTGTTTTTTGTGTTGTTGTGACGGCAGTGTGACGGTGTGCGGACTGAGCTGAGGGAGCTGCAGAACCTGTTTGAGACCAGTCAGAAGGAGCGAGCTGAGTTGGAGCTGGAGCTTCTGCGTTGTAGGGAGGAGCTAGAGAAACTCACAGAGGAGAGACAGGTGGGGCCTAGGTTTCCAAAATCTCTAAGGCTGGCTTTATAAAAGAACTTGAAAGGGTTCTAGAAGAACCATGATGCAGCTATATGGCTGCATCATACCTCCCATTTATTTAGTGCCTCAGTTCTGCCCACAGCGTGCTGTAGTACTGCTGCGTAACTGTGGGGGCAGTATAGCACAGTGTTCCATGATGGCCAATCTTTTATCCTCTAATCCTCATGACACAATTAATGATATTTAACCTCAACCACAGTCCAAGGATTAAAGGGGGTAAGAGTCTGTCCACGTACCATCGGGCGATATACTCTCCACCCTGGAGAGGGGTATATAGTTCCAGTGGCAGTTTCTTACAGCTGTTGTACCTGAGCAGTTGAGGGTGCAGAACCTTGCTCAAAGCCCAACTGTGGTAGCTTAGCGGCACTGGAGCTCGAATCCAAGTCTGAACAGCAGTCCAGAAGAGAATGTGTTACTCTTTAAATGTGGTGCCACAACATACTATGGAAGGTATGATGCGATTCTCAGTGGTTAAAGTTGTGGGCCGCTGATCAGAAGTCCTAAAAGAGGCCTATCCCAGTAGACACAGGGCACAAGGCGGAGTAACCCCTGGATGTGGTGCCAATCCATTACAGAGCACAAACACACACTCATTCACACAGTACAGGCAATTTGGGAACGTCAATCAGCCTAAACTGCATGTCTTTGGACTGTAGGAGGAAACCGGAGTACCCGGAAGTAACCCACTAGGCGCAGGGAACCGCTATACCACTGTACTGCCTTCTACTCAGTAATCTGCAGGAAAAATAATTATCAGTTAAAACATTTATTAAAGCCTTCATGGGATTAATTCTAACCAAAAAAGGAGTAAATGCAGAGCCCAATCTCACACACTCCCGATTTGTTCTGACACCGAATTCACCAGAAAGTGTCGTAGGAGGCTGTTTACTACAAACTTCTGATGAAAGTTGAAATCTGTGTTTGCCTCTGTTTCTCATTTCAGTCACGGTTTCTCAACATCTTCATGATTTGTGGACGTGTGTTTGTGTGTGCTTATAAGCATTTTGTGTTGTTACTTCACCCTTCATTCATGGATTCATTATGTTTTTTCCATCTCTCTCTCTCTCATCTCATCCCTTCATCACACCCTCAGTTCTGCACTGAGTCTACTGTTCTTTCACTGCCTTTCTTAGGAATGATCGTCATCATGGCAGTTCTGTGGTGCTGGTGGTCTGAGCTCGCGTCCTGAATAGCAGCAGGTACAACACGGCTTCTTGTTTATACCTACAGCGTGTTCCAGCGGTGTTACTTGTGTAGGAAGGTCCAGCGGTGTTACCAGTGGTGTCACCTGTTACCTGTGTAGAAAATTCCAGCGGTGTTGCGTATGTATGATGTTCCAGTGGTGTTACCTGTTTATGAAGTTCCAGTGGTGTTAGCAGTGTAGTATGTTCCAGCGGTGTTACGTGTGAAGGACGTTCCAGTGGTCTTACCTGTGTAGGAAGTTCCAGCAATGTTAACCGTGTAGAACGTTCACGTGGCCACACCAATGTAGGAAGTTGTGATGTTGTAATGGAATCTGTGTATGAAGTTCCAGTGGTGTCACCTGTTACCTGTGTAGGATATTCCAGGGGTGCTACGTGTGTGTGAAGTTCCAGCGGTGTTACCTGTGTAGGATGTTCCATGTACTCACTTTTGTTGCCAGGAGTTCAGCTATTATTGGCTGTATTTTTAGTTATTTTGAGGGGACAATAAATTTACACTGCTGTACAAACTTACACTGACGACTTTTCATTGTGTCAAAGAGTCATTCATGCAGTGTTGTCCTATGAAAAGATAGAACTAAATATGTGATGTGAGGGGTGTACTTACTTTTGTGACATACTGTATATGGCTGAAATGACAATAAAAATCTAGTCTAGTCTTGACTTGACTAATCGAACACAGCGTATTTACCAACCTCATATAAACAGTTGTTCAGTTAGCTAGCTATTTATTTTACCTATTGATCTACGTTTTGGTTTTTGTTGTAAATGTCCAGCTGTTAGTTTAAACTAACTATCCATTTTATCTTGCTAATTGTTTGTTTAGCTAGCTAGTTAGCTAGCTGTTTTAGCAATCTACATGGCTTTTTGTTTTAAATAGCCAGGTATTTGTTCATCTATAGCTAGCTTTTGTTGTAAATATTAAGCTATATGTTATAACCAGCCCACTAGATGTTTTTACTAGCTAGCTATCTTTTTTAATTGTCTAACGAATCTTTTTGTTGTTAATATTCGGCTATTTATTAGAATGAACTAGCTTTCTGTGGAGAGTGTCCAGTTAGCGGCTTTAACTAGCTAGTCGTGTGTGCAGTGAACAGTAGCACGAGCTGTATTGAGGGAATCTGAGCACTGAGCGCGAGTGAGTAATCTCTGGTATACGAGGAGCCTGAGGGTCGGCTGGTCACTGGTTCATTTTCGGTGAGTACGGGACTGTGGAGAAATGGCTCTGATGAAGAGAGAAACTCTCTCTCTCTCTCTCTCTCTCTCTCTCTCTCTCTCTCTCTCTCACACACACACACACTGATGGAATGACGGGAATGGTGTCTGTGTGTGTGTTGCAGGGAGTCTGTGGATGAGACAGCGGGAAGAGCAGAGATGTCGAGCTCTTTAGACAAGTTTAATTCTGGAGCTCTCGACCCACAGACAGCTGATCACCTGACCTTTTGACCTTCTCCATGACAACAGGGCCCTTTGGGTTTGGGCTCTCTCACTCTTTTCTGATCAGAAGAGTATCTAAATGTGACGTTCTTCTTCTTCAAAGTATTATCATTGAAACTTTCCTTAGGCATTTTGTACAAATGTTCTTTACTAACAGAGGTAAATATGGCTTGGAAACTAATTTATAATTTCAGCTCTATGTTTTGTGAAGAGGTGAATTTATTTATATATTTATCTTCAGTATTGTTGTATTGTATAAATTAATATGTTATACAGTTTAATGTATTTTTAATTATTTCGTTTGGCATTAGCAAAACAACAACAGTTTGTTTAGCAGCGCATCGTCACTTAAAGGACTCGTGTCAAATACTAGAACACACTGGCTTGGGTCTAACGCCGCTTACGGGACGGAGTGTTTATACAGGCGTGTTTATTACCCATAATGGACAATATGTGGTGAGAGCTCACGAGCAGGAAGTATGAAACAGGAAGTAAACACAACGCCTCAGTTATAATGTGCTGATGGAAGCAGAAGCAGCTTCTAAAGATGTCTGAACAAAAATTACATTCTGTCATGTTGTGGTTTTCTTTCTTTTCTTTTTTTTAAGGGAAAAAAAAGAAATGAATGTGACAAACTTTGAAACACTCTGTATAATTGTGTATGTGTGTAGATTGAGAAGTAATAATAATTAATAATAATAATAATCTCAGTAGTTTAGATTATAAACACAGACAGCGTTTATTACTGACCGATTCTGACACACTGACAGTCAGACACGTGTGTTGATTGTTTTCCCCCAACAGCCTGTCCCCAAGTGTTTTATTCCTCTGACACCACAGCATTTTGAGGGGACAAAAACTTTTGAGCACCAGTGTGCTGAATATTCTCCAGGAATATGCAAATAGAAAACCGACCCTTTAGTGCCCTTTAGATAAAATTTTAATAGTTTTATATACAGTTTATTTAAATTAATATTTGAAGTACAACTTAAAGCCTGAGTCAGTGTTACTGATTGCTAGATTTGCACATTATACACGTTACAGATCATTTAAAACTATATCAGGTTATGAAATGGCCATGTTGTTAAAGATATTCAGGTACAAACTTTTTGACAAACTGTGTTTTATAATAAATTAATTATAATGAAAAAGATTTCAATCATGTTTGTGATGAATTCCAGGGATGTAAGTCAGAGTTGAACGGAGGTGACGATCGCAGCGTGAGCGTCAGGGTTAAAGGAAAAGACTTTAAATCAGATTAAATCCCTTTAAACCTCCAGCGTCTCATTTCTCCTTTACACGTCTTTAAAAAAATCTCTTAAAAATTTCCCATAATCATCTTCAGTGGGATAAAAATATTAACTGTACAATTATTCCTGATTTATTCATCACAATGTCTTTTTCTTTCTTAATAAGCAAGCTTCGCGTTCATAACGTTCTACTGTCAATGTAATGTCGCGGTGGTTAGAGACGGCACTCTGCCTTTTTGTGCTCCCTTATAAAAGAGTTCAGATTTGAATATTTTGATCTTTTTGTGATTTTTGTGCTTTGCATTTTATATTTGAAAAATGTTTTATTTAGTTTGTATTCCTCTCAGTGTAACATCTTACAGTGTAATAAATGCTCATTAATATTTATAGATGATTTGTATATTAGAGTGTTTTAGCTGACGAGTCGAGTTCTTGTGATTTTTGTGCATTGTGGAGATTGTAGATAGAAATAACGCAAAAAAAAAAAAGGCAAATCCAGCAGAAGATTAAAGAAAAGCAAGATAAAGCAATATTCCTATTTACACCAACCAGCATTAAAACCTCTTCTCTCTTTACGCTTGTGTCTCTTTATAAACGCTCGTCACGCTAATCAATAAAAACACTGTTGGTTTGGAGTTGTGTATTTTATTGTACTGGTTATGACTAATATTTATAATTAATATTATTAAAATGTTGATTGCAAGATTGGACTTTCTGATTGTGATTTAGGTCTAGACTCAGCAACGTCATGTGGAAATAAAATGAAGTCACATGACCACCTGAATGTACTGAATAACCAGGACATCACATCTATGGAGGTTTTCTTCTCCCCTGATGGAACGAACATGTGTGAGAGAGGTTCAGAGAGCGTGAGGAATCATTCACAAACATGAACTGAACACCACAGTGTGTGTGTGTGTGTGTGTGTAATTAAAGCACTAAAGGTGACTGGATGAAATATTAGAGTGTGTGACTTTTTGGCGGGACAGTGTGGTAACCTTATAGTATGGAAACCTTTCATAAATTTAAGATCAGCTGCTGAGAGTTTTTGCTCATACAGACATGTTATTGTTCTGGTTTAAATCCATCAGTCCTTTGGTGTATATGTGTGTGTGTGTCTGTGTGTGTATGTTCATTATTTTAAAGGTTGAGACAAATAATTAGTCAGTACAAACTCACTGACTGACTTTTAATGAAAAAGAAAATTTGTGATTCAGCGTCATTAAACTGAAGCAGATTCATTTTCCCATCAAAAACTGTGACTTTAAAGTTTGATGTTCAGTTAAATAAATAAATAAATAAATAAATAAATAAATAGTTCTGTAGAAATGTTTTTCCTCTGTGTGTGTGTGTGTGTGTGTGTGTTTATTAATAACTCTGCAGGCTGTAAGTGAACACTGCAGTTTTCCCAGCAGCCTGACAGAGTCTCCCGTTCACTCTCCAGCCCCGTGGCGTGATGTCATTGTGTATGAGAGCGACCCCGACACGTCACGTCCGGAGCCGTGAGCCGTGATGTCAGTGACACGAATGAGCCTCCATGACTCTCAGCTGTAACTTTAGCTTTTTAAATATAGAATGTCTGAATGGAGTGTAATGTCATTAACGCTGGTGCTTTATTCAGTCGCTGTAGCTCTGTAGGATAAACACACACACTGCTTAACATGTCAGGAGGCAGACAGTGTGAGTGACGCCTGATCTTACCTGTAGCTCAGTCGGGTCTCATTTACTCTCTGAGTTCAGTCTGAGTCAGTGCAGTTTATATTCTGGACATTTTATTCCTCTTAATCAGACTTACAGTTACAGAAATCCTAATCAGCTGATATTATTATTTTAATATCCATTTAATCTTATATAAATAAGTATATAAAAAAATTATATAACAGCAACAGATCAGAGAAAGTGATTTGGTACCGTACTGCAAATAAAGGAAAGAATAAAAATCTGAGTTTGTAATGTTATAAAAATGAAACAGCAAGCTTTAACTACACAACACTGGTAAAGTAAATTACACTTATAGTAATACGGTTTGCTCGTAAGTGTGATCTGTAGTAGGTGTGTGACTACACTGATTTCACTCTCATTTCACCTTCATTTGGGCAGCTTGAAAAAACTCATATTCTGATGAAATGCTACTGTTTCTCCTCTTTCTCTACTTCCACACAGTTTCTTTGTTAATTTTATGATTGAAGTTCAAATCAAATCAACATTTATTTCTATAGCACTTTACAGCAACCTAAGTTCCAAAAAAGACAATAAAATGGCATTAAAAATAGAAATAAAAATACAAACTGAATAATATATAATTATAAATAAATAAATGAAAAATGACAATAATAAAAAATAGAAAAGATAAAATTATAAAAAAGATTACATAAAACTATAACATATTAAAGGCTATTCTAAACAGAGGAAGGTCCGTAATTAGAAATATTAAAGTTAGAAATATTAAACAATACATCAATTAATGTTTAATTCCTACTGAACTATAAAGCAGAAAAACACAATGCTGGTACTCAAATATTTATTTTATACTGCAGATACATTTACGCATACACTTCATGACAATAAAAGATCTGTTTTAGTCACATTATTGTTTTGCATCAAGAAAAGACAACAGCTAGTGAGACTGAGGTGAACTGGGTTAAGAACACATTATTAAATGTCGGAAGGAGCTGAAACCCTCAACTGCCCAGAAGAAATGTGATCAGAAACACGCCTGGTGAAGACACATGGTAAAAATAAAAAGGTCCAGTATGTTTAATAGTGAAAGTAAGAGCACACACACACACACCCACACACACCACACACACACACACACACACACACGCTCACACACACACACAGGATTGGGACTCAACAGCTGTGTGTCCATAAGAAAGGAAGATTAAACACTTCACAAAGTGAAAAAAGTTATATTCGGATTAAATTGTGCCAAGTGTAGGTCGGTGGTTAAGGTGTTGGACTAGTGATCAGAGGGTCTCAGGGTCAAACTGTTGGGCCCTTGAGCAAGGCCCTCAATGCAGGTCACTCTGGATAAGTGGCGTCTGCCGAATTGTAAACACACAAACGTTTAGATCAGTGTTCATGTAAACAGTTAAGTTGGAATCTCTAAGCAGACTGAAGAGACAGGATCCATGTGGACATGGCGCTGAGGGACTGGAGGAGTTTATTTATCATTAAAAGCTCACTCTTAATTCACTCTTCTGTCTGTTATAGTGGAGTCTGTTATAAATAATAATAATAAAATTTAATAATAATAATACTGTTCAGAATATGAAGTAATAACAAAATGAAACGAAATGTAATAATAATAATAATAATAATTGTTTGTTCAGTTGCTTTGAGGACCACAGACAGACAGACAGACAGACAGGTTTCCCAACAGCCCCTTTTGGTGAGGGTAAAAATAGCGTGTATTGTCGAGCGTGTGTGTGTGTGTGTGTGTGTGTGTGTTCATCACCATGCATGTGTCCTTGTGCATTCCTGCGGTGTGAGGCGCGCGCTCTCCGCTCGGTATAAAAGCGCGCGCTCCTCCGTTCCCCCTGATTATTAAACGCACGCGCTGCGCTGAGTCTCTCCCGCTCTCATCTATCACACACACGCGCACAGCGTCCTCGTTCTCATCATCATCATCATCATCTTTAGCTCATTAGGAAGGAGCGACTACATTCAACAAGAGCACGAGAATT
>JAAGKR010011965.1:0-17794 GCA_011419295.1 Clarias macrocephalus
CCATCTCCGGACATTATGTAACGAAATGCAAACATCGAGGCTATACTGTACTGTATGTACGTCTTGTTGATATAATACCTTGAGAGACAACGTACATGCAGTATCATTTCTTCTCAGGGAGTCTTCCCTTTGTTTTTGGCCGTTGTGATTTTCGATTCGATTCTGTAGCACTAACGTTCACTGTCTGATTTATTTATTATAAGAAGCTATGTTTCTTAAGTATTAAAAACTCTAAAAGTATCTAATAATGAGTGAAACTCTGTATTATTTGTGTTGTTGATTTGTTTAATTGTCATGTCCCATACAAAGCGATAATCCCTTGTGACACTCCGGTCCACTAGGTGGTGGTATTGCACCAACTGGTCATAAAGTCAAATGAAGAAGAAGCGATACTTCGGTGAAAGATGGATAAGGTTCGTATTTTCTGAAAAAGTTGTGGTATAGGCTGTTAATAAAGATTCATCAATTTTAGACCATGTATATGTAAATAATTTAAATCAATAGTGTAAATCAATTTTGAATAAAGAAGTGACTCATTGATTTAGTTCATTGAATTGAATTGATTCTTTGGTAGGATTCCTGAAATAGCACTAAAATAGTAAAAGATGGCTGATATGTTTTTGATCATTGATTTATATCAGAAATGGATGGAAACGAATCAGTGGCTGTACAGGTCACTTACGGCAGCACTTTCAGTTCGGTTCCCTGAACAGGCTAATCTCGTTCTCTTTGTCGCTCACTTACTTTCTCTAACTTTTTCTCTCATCGTTCAATAAACTAATAATTCATCAATTTCATGCCGCTTGTATCTGCTTTGTTCAGCTTTCATGTATTATTGAGTTTACTCAAAAGCCAGAGTTGAATAATAGATGTTGGGAGAGTCGAGCCACAGCTTATCCAGCTCCGCAGGCCTTTCCCCTCCTCCTATTTTTGTTTTGGCCCGCATTAAAATTTCACCAGGTTGTTCTTTTGTTTCATTGTTGCTCCCGCACAGTCGGAGATTTACCTGAAACCTCAGCGTGGATTTCAAAAGAGTGTCGACATGACCACCCGCTACGCCAGCCCACTTCACATCCTCAGTTCATTTTCCACGATGGCTTCGTGTAATGGTGTTAGTTTTTCAGAGCGTCTATAATGCGAGCGGGGCGTCATTATTTATCATACCATGTGTCGTGTCTACGTTCGACCCGTACCTGCTTTAGTGCGCTACTTCAGGGACAGCCGGTTTCCTTGTTGTCCAAATGTGTAGCGGATAAATGATACTAGAAAATTATTGTTTTATATCTCCATATATCTGGTTTGGCTGTAAGTGCAGTGTATCGCCAGTGCACGTCACATCTGCACTACAACGCACAGCTGCTTCGTTTACATCCAAACTGGTGGCTGGAGTGGACACCTCAGGCCAGTCCCAGTAGCAAGGTTAGTTATTAAAAACAGTGACATTCTACCAGTGTGACACTGAAAATAAAATATCAGGGATTTTACATTCCACAGCATATGTGTATTTTTCAACTGAATCCGAAATGCAGCTACATCAACACGTTTAACAAGCAGTTAAAAATATTTTAATTTGACATCTTTCAAAAATTCCATAAAATGTCCTTTCTTTCTTTTTTCAGATATTAAGGTCATTGTTCTTTCTTTCTTTCTTTCACTCCATCACTTTGAGATCATTGCTCTTTAAGGCAGCATGTCATGTTATTTGTTAGCACTGCGACCCAACACCTCCAAGATTGAGGGTTTGTGTCCCATCTTGGGGTCTATGTGCGTGTCTGTTTCTTTTTCTACACATCACTTTTAGATGATGGGTCCTTGTTCTTTCTTTCTTTTTCTTCATTCTTCAAACATTTAGGTCATTGTTCTTTCTTTGTTTCTTTCGTTTTACTCCTCATCATTTTGAGATCCTTGTCCTTTAAGGCAGCAGGGTTTGAGACCAACCCATCTATGTGCCTGGAGTCGTTCTTTTTCTACCCATATCTTTTAGATCTTTCTTTCTTTCTTTCTTTCTTTCTTTCTTTCTTTCTTTCTTTTTCACTCCATCAATTTATGGGCATTGTTCTTTCTTTAAGGCAGCGTGGGGGTTTAGTGGTTAGCACTAAATATTGCACATATTGCCAATAAACTTTAGACATATTTTGTCTGTTATTCTTCAGATCTCTCTCTCTCTCTCTCTCTCTCTCTCTCTCTCTCTCTTTTACAGACCCCATACCCAGTCTGTGTGCATATGGAGGTTGTTTGCTGGGTTTCCTCTGAGTTGTGGTTTTACCTTCCTAATTTCATTCATTTCCTCTGTGTCTTCTTCCTTCCTTCCTTCCTTCCTTCCTTCCTTCCTTCATACTTTCCTTCCATCATTTTAGGACATTGTTCTTTATTCCTTTCTTCCTTCCTTCCTTCCATCCATAGCATAGTTTACTTGGTGTGTTTCTTTTCGGGTATCTTTTTGATCCATCACTTTTAGATCCTTCCTTCCTTCCTCTTCTTCTACTCCCCCAGTCCTCCCCCTCCCATTTTTCCCTCTCCATCCTGAAGCTACATTGTGTTGATTTACCCAACAATCAACTTTCATCATTTCTTTTGTGTGTTAATAGAAAGCGAGCAGAATTTTTCTGACCTCATCAGGAGTGTATTGTGGTGAAGAGGAGCGTTCATAACGAGATAAAGAATGACAGTGTACAATGAGCAACAATCAGCTGAACAGCCCCTTATCGTCTCATCTTCTTTCTTTCTCTCTGATCAACTTAATAGCTCCTCTCTTGTTTGCCAATATGTCTAATTATAGGGATGAATACTTAAAAGCATATTCTTCAAATTTGTCCAGAGCAGTCTCTCTCTCTCTCTCTCTCTCTCTCTCTCTCTCTCTCTCTCTCTCTCTCTCTCTGTGATCTCAATACACTCTTCAGAGCTTAATTAGGATAAAATCAATCATGTATGGACAATATGTCCAATTAGGAGCAGCTCTTCTGGCGCAGCGTACTTATTCTCAGCGGGTGTTGTTATCTGTTATTAAGCCTCTTTTATTTTTCTTGCGTTGGTCTTCACGGAGCACAGAGCCAACATTCTGCTGTAATCACATTCTTTCTGTGCAGGGTGGGACCGACCGATAGACCACAGCCAATAAATGAATTAAACCGCAGGCTGTTTAAGCCTAGTGTAGGCCGGAGTCATCCGCTCCAACCCATTAACAGTGTGAACGATTTACTTTCCTGCTAGAGTTTTTTTTTCCGTCTAAATAGCTAATGTTCTTTCTTTCTTTTTTTTCTTTCTTTCTTTCTTTCTTTTCACTACCTATTTTTCTATCTATTCTGAGTGTGTGTTGGACGTCTAACACGTGTCTAATGACTTGATAAACTGTGTTTTCGCCGACTGACAAGCACTTATAAACAGAGTTAGGTGTGGACTCCGTGGGTTCCAGCATGATGTTTCATGACAAATAAATAGCGGAGAGATTTTCAAGTCTGAATGTCACACGATTGCCGCTCCAAAGTGGAGTCCTGTCGTGATTTTAAAATCACGCTTCATTAAACATTAGAGAAAAAAAGGGAACCACTTTCGCCTCCTGAGTGGGCAGGGACAGAAAAAGCATTCGCCATATCGCGAAGACATCACAAGGTCAAATCCCGACAATGCCACAGCCATCCGTGTGCACAATTGTCTATGTTGTCTGGGTGGGAGCGATGACGGCATGACAGCATGACATATCATGGGATAACCTTCAAACTCTTTTATCAGCAGCAACTGGCATGTGAGCAGATATCTTCGCAATTATCTTCGCAGTTTTCTTCGCCTTTTTCGTAAAATGATCTTTAAATGGACTAGGTTTGGTTGAAACCAAATAAACCATAAAACCTCAATTTTTATCTTGCCAAAAGCACTGCAGTTCTATATACTTACAAAGTAAAGTAAAGCCTTTATTTGTCCCATATACATTACAGCACAGTAAAATTCCTTCTTCGCACATCTCAGTGTAACAATGGCAACCTGACTGAGCTGGGAATTGAACCGCCAATCTTCCGATCAGTAACTCGGTGCCTTCGCCCTCTGAGCCACCACTGCCCAAAAAGTGTTTTTATTAAAACACTGAATTTATATTCACGTAAACACATAAACAGTCACTTGACTGACCACTTTAATTGAAAGGGTTTAATCCAAACCTCAAAAACTCAAAAGCCTAGTAGCAAGTAGCCTATAAATAATGTCCACATGGATCAAGTATGTTCTGTCATTGAACAACTCTGATACCAAGATGCCAATGAATGAATTCAATTCTCACTCACTCACTCATCATCTATCCTACTTAATCCTGTATTCAAGGTCACGGGGGGGCCTGGGGCCTCTCCCAGGAGACTCGGGGCACAAGGTGGGGTACACCTTGGATTGGCACCCATTGCAGGGCACACATACATACACACACTCATTCACAACACTACGGCCAATTTGGGAACGCCAATTAACCTAAAATACATGTCTTTGAACCCACCAAGCACGAGGAGAACATGCAAACTCTATGCACCCAGAGACAGGAATCGAACCTGGTCGGAAATCAAACCCGGACCCTGGAGGTGCAAGGCGACAGTGCTAACCACTACACCACCGTGCCGCTGAATTAAATTCTACCCGAGACATTTAAACATGAATTACTGTAAATGAAAATCTGTACATTAAATTTTTCTTTCATTCTTTTTTTTCAGGGAAAAACTGTTTATTATAAGTTTATTATTAGAATAGTAGAACCATATTTGTTGCATCTGTTAAATAAATTAATTCCTGTTGAGTCATCATAGTTACTTTGTGATTGTTATAGATGAGCAATCACGCAGTGCTCAAATAATGGTCTGAATATCACTTCTAGGGTTTTGGGGTTGAATTCCATTTCCAGTCAAATGGTAAGCTAGAGCACTACAGAGGGTGTACGATTCCTTTGTTCCACACACCAAGTGATCTGGGGTTAGAGAGGGATTTGAGATTCAGCCTCGTGGTAAAAGCCGGTTCGTTTTTTTTTTTTTTTTTGTAGCTTGTGACATAATGGTATCAGATGTGTTTTCTTGCCGAAAGTGCTTCCGTGACCGGCCGTAACTCTGCTACTCTCTCCTCTATACAGTACTGCGGATCGTCATGACCTACTTTCATCCATGCTGCGACTGACAGTCAACTGCGTTTATTGACAATTATATTAAGTTTATGCAAAGAGTCAGTTTTGAGTCATTTGCAGCGGTGAGTCTCCTCTTTCAATTCTCCCTGGCATGCTGTCAATCAACCTCTAGGCCTCATCCTGACTGATGGCAGCCTGTTCTTGCATAGTCAGTGCTTTTTTAAATCTTGGGGTTTTTGTTTGTCCATCCGCCGCTTAAGAAAGTTTCATTGGAATTTTTTTTTTTTTTTTCTTCCCCGAGCCATTTGGCATCATGTTTTGCCTTATGGCAAGGCGCTCCACCTCTGCACAAAAATGCGTAAAACATCTGTGGCAGATTTTTTTATTTCTTTATTTTTTTGGTTTATTTCTTTATTTACTTGTTTTGTCACCACCACTCGACTGTCATGGAAAGACGGGGTTTTAAAATTGGTGTTATAAATCAACGTTCTCTCTTTCTGCCCATCTTTATGACTGATTGTTGCTTTTACTTTTCTAGTTTTCCAGCACGAACCCGACCGTAGTGCTTATGATGTTACTGTATAAGAGATGCTACGTCTAATATCCACGCTACCCATAATGCTAACATCAACCCTGATATTAGGTTTACAGATGCCATTACCCATGCTCATGAATACCGCACATACAGTACAAAACCAGGCTTTTCTGTATTTGATTTATGCTGTCTGTTAATGGCACTTTAGATGGTGGTCACATGTCAGTCTGGTTTAAAAGCTCCACTGATGGAACAAAGCCTTGGACTATCGTTCCTGGTCAATCTACCTGTCAGACCTGTAAGAGAGTTGCTTTGTCACCGAGTCGTACACGGAATAATAAGCAGTGAAGAAGGCTGTAAATCACAGGCAGTCCAGCTTTCATGTGTGCAAAAGCGATTCCCGCTGAACCCAGCAGGCTATCTGTGTGAAATCTAACGAGCCGCCATGCTCTGATATGCACACCTCACCATTTTTTTTTTTTTTCTGATGACTCAAGCATCTCTCTTGTGGGTATCCAGAGACCTGTTTTTGTTGTCTTTCCCCCCCCCCCCTCGCTTCGACACAGCTTTTCTCCTGCATTAATCAGAAGCCGTTGGCTGCATAGGAAGATGAAATGGCTCGAGTAGAACTCTGGAGAGAGACTCTAATACACTGACGCCTGCCGCAGCAGTGAATTAAAAACCAGTTCAGCGCTCGCTCTTTACACCTGAGCACTCTGAGGGCAATTCTAGGGTATTTTGCAGGTGATTTTCAAGCCTGGATTATTTGGAAAGTGATGTGTGAAGTGCTAAGGCGGTGGCCACGGTGCATGGTTATAAAGATTTATTTAATTTTTTTTTATTTTTATGTATTTCGGTGTAGCAAGGTGATATGATTTCACTTAAAAAGAAAGAAAGCAATATTTTTAGACTGAAACATGTTCTAATATCGTTATTTTAGATGCCTGTTTAACAGATGGATGATTTAATGAACGCACAGACCTGTGTGAATGATGCTTTATACACCAGGTTTTCTGACAAGTGCTACAGTGAAATATGGCGAAAAACATTTTATCCATGTGAGACAGGTCAGTCATGATTCCCAGCCCCCACACGGTCACTATTCCTATGCAGCCATACTGTAACAAGCTAATTTACCAAGCCGCTAATGAGACAAAGGAGCAGCTCCTGTGTCCATGCTGACACAATGGCACTGCAGCTGCCTTTCCTTCCGTCCTTACTGTACGTCCCAGTTATAGACGTACTCATTTGAGACGCTTGTTACTGTTTATTCATACAACCGCTTTCTCCTCACACTCTGCGCTCTGTGCGCGCGTCTACAAATAAAAACACAGCCACATCGTCCTCGCACCTCAGCAGCACTTCAGGCGTTTTCCAAACAGCAGGCTTCATTATTGACTCGTGTAGCAGTTTAGATTGAAATTGAATTGTAGCTCTCATTTAATTTGTCCTCTAGCGACCGTGCTGGATGGAGTCCCCGCGAAAGTGGCACGAACGCACACTCAAGTGCGTCGATAGCCAGAGCACGCTGCAGATATGACAGCTTAGCCTTCGCCAACCCAAACGCCCGAACCCCCCCCCCCCCCCCTCCCCACCCCACCCCCCAAGAGAGCTGCCAAAAATGATAAATTACCCCTCAGCTCTCTCGGTAGTTGGCTCAGGGGCAATCCAAGCTATTTGTCCCATCCAGATATCCTGTTGGTAAACACAGCAGCAGTGGTGTGCATGAATGTGTGTGTGTGGGTGGGGAAGTCACGAGAGTGTGTGCATGTATACCACAGGGGGGTGGGTATAAGTACGGGTCAGCGGGTGAGCAATTGAGCATGGTAATGTGTTTGTGCGTGCCTGAGTGTGTGTGTGTGTGTGTGTGTGTGTGTGTGTGTGTGTGTGTGTGTGTGTGTGTGTGTGTGTGTGTGTGTGTGTGTGTGAAAGGCTCGTGTAATATATTGCCTGAGGTGTTCCATTTAATTTGCTCATCATGGTCCTGTCTGTTACAGTTCCGTGGCCAGTCGGTCACACCGTCCCCAGTGGAAATGTCTCTCTCTCTTGATGGTCAGACCTCAGCAGTCAGCGCACACGGTTATGGCCTCTATAGGTTATGGGTTTGATTGCAGGTAATAGCTGCTGTCTTTGTGCCCTCAGGCGAGGCTTTTACACGCATGGCTTCTCTACAGATTGCTCTGCATTTACTTAGTGTCTTTTGCCGCGAGGCAAATTGGTGTCCAGATTAGAGCCGGGTAATTTGTGTTGCTTTAAGTCAAAGTGTCGCGAAATTATAAGCTAATGCTTGATTGCTCAGACAATTGCGATGTAGCCGTTCCTCTGTTTAGTGATCAGAAATTCAGTTTCGTTCCATTTGCGGAGATATTTTATAGCCAGTTTTCAAACATGCCCAAGTTCCAGAGGTGTTTGGGAAATGAAATTGTGTTTGCCAGGTAATAGAGGCAATGGTGGCAATGATGTTGATACTGTATGTATACATATTAAAATACATTATGTATTTTCTGAGGTATTATATCTCGTCAGTGTTTTTCAAACACCAATTTTGTACTGTATTTTCTAACAAACATACACAGCACTGTGTGGGGCCAGAGTGAATTAGTTGGTAATTACAGTATGTTTAGAATTGTAATAAAATACTAACAGTATGAATTATATGAGTTACAATATCAACAATATGAACAACATGAATTACAATATGAATTGAATCTGCACCAGTTATAGTGATAATATGGTATCGGCCTGTCCCTGGTGATTCAAATTCAAATCACATACACAGTATTAAATAAAAGATAAAAGATTATTAATAGGAAATAAATATGAATAGAAAAAGAAATAAAATAGAAAGAACATTTAGCTAAGAATGAATAATATACCTACGAGTGGCGCAGTGGTAAAAGCGCTCGCCCTATCATCAGGTGATCGCTAGTTCGAATCCCGGGTGGTGCTGTAACCTCTCACAGCCGGAGGTCTAGAGAGCTGATTGGCCGAGCTCTCTCAGAGGGGAGGGATGAGAGGTACTTAGTGCTCCCACATTAATCACGGCTCTACAGCCAGTCAGGGGCGTCTGTGAGCTCACGCAACGGAGGGAGCGGATAGCGCTGTCCTCCGAGTGTGTTACGCCGCCCCCCAACGGTGCGCGAGCGAGCAGTTCGAAAAGATGCGGTCGGCTGGCGTCACGTGGCTCAGAGGAAACACGTGATGGTCTTCGGCCCTCCCGGCTGAGTGGTAGTAGTAGCTTTAATGTGGGAGCCCCCTAGTGACACGGAGGAATTGGACACGACTAAATTAGGGAGAAAATCGGGGAAAAATCCCCCCCCCCCCCAAAAAAAATGAATAATATATCTATAGAATATAAAATATAAGAAAAATATAAGAAAACCTAGCTGTACAAATATGATCCTTTATACTAATAAATATAGAAATTTATAGAAATGTTAATGTGGAAATGAAGCGGGAATTTAAATAGAAATGTCCGGGGGTGTGTGCAAATAAGTGTCTTATTTAAAGTAGCTTATGTGCAACCGATCAAGAAAATAAAATAGAAATATGTAAATGTGCATGATTGTGCAGCTGTGCAATGTCCATGAATGTCCAGAATGAGTGTAAAGTAATCCTAGTAGTTAGTAATGATTAATCAGTTATTGATTTCTTACATATTTCTCTTAAGATGACTGTTTTACCAAAAAAAAAAAAAAAAGCCATTTTAAATTGCCTGCAACACTAACTAGCTTCTAATGCAAGGCTGGATCACAAACCCTCCTCTAACCCCTGATTAAGGGCACTTCTTGATAAGTGGAAAAACATATTTAACACCGTACATAGTGTACAAGCTTTTCAGTTCACAGAATTTAGAATTTAACCCCAGAACAGTTAGTTAGTTAGTTAGTTAGTTCTTAATTAGAAAGCTTGGAATGTCAGTACTAATTAACGTAGGCCTACACACTGAATAAGTTAACACTCCCAAATCCAGGAGGAATCACATGTTTGTTCATCATCTGAGGGAATCAGGTCATAATAACAAATCAAACTTCTGCAAATGAATATTTGTAATACCTTCTTCATCCACCTTTCAGAGGCTTTTTTCTCTTTGGAACAAGTTGTGAAGTCCACCACGTCCTACTGCATAAGAAAATACTCAGCAGACAGAAGCTATCAGTTGCTAGGTTACAATTCTATCTGTGTAACAATGCTGGGTAATCCAGTGTGTAATCAGGTAATCATTCTCTTTTTAAAAAAAAAAATTATTTATTTATTTTACCTCAGAAATACACCTTGACCCTAATTATCAACATAAATACCTAGTGGCCTAATGTCGGTTAACAGTGCTACTGCCATCCACTTTTGTTACTGATGTCATGGTACAGTAGTCACGTGTCTGCCAAAGGTCAATAGCTTTTGTAGAATCCTGAACGACTAATTGGTTGTTCGGTGGGTTATTTGAGCTGTTTTAATGATGCGAGTTTATTATACCTAACCAGATGATTCCTTTATGTTTTTATAATATATATATATATATATGTCATGACGATGGGAATATCAGTTTTGATGGACATATCTGCATGATTTTCATGAGGAAAAACTGCTTTTTCAGCTTTAAAAAAAATCCAGATGTGTCCTTATTGTTACTGATTTTATGGTTAAGGTCAGACTTACAAGCAGAAATGACCATTTCCTTTTGGTGTTAATAAAGTAGTCTGTCTGTCTGTCTCTCTGTCTGTCTGTCTGTCTGTCTGTCGTGGTAATTAGCTGTATTATTATTCATATATGCGTAAGATCCTTACAAGGATAGTAAGATACGGTAAATATGTTAGTGAGAGAGAGATGGACTGCATTAAAGATTTCAGCAGATCTTCTTTTCATTCTGCATTGAGCTTTCCATGAGCAGCGTCATTTACATAAAGTATGGCAGCACGGTTCTGGGAATACCCTGGGTGGAGAGTTCTCCGAAATAGGATTTTGTTTTACTTTCCTGTTTTATGAATTGTTTCAGTTTAAGTAGTGTATAAGTAAACTAGTGTTTCAGGTTCCCGTGGCACTCGATATCCTGATCTAAAGGCACTGTGTGTATGGAAAAGTCTTCAGTCTTCTGCTCAGTATATGTGTAATCCTCTATACAGTACATACTGTGTAATAAAACTGTAAAGTTGCCATGTTTGTACTTTGGAGATATTTGCGAAATAATAATTACGGGGGATGTAAGTTATAGAACACATCAAGATGGTTTTTGTAAACAAAAACAAAAAAACAATTGGCTTTTCTGTGGGATCTGACCAGACGTGCTGGCCTTTGCTCACCACAGGCGTAAATTAGATTGATGTGCCCATGATTCAGTCACCAGTTTTTATTTATTTTTTTTACTGGTTTATGATTCATACTCGGTGGAGGTGTTAATGTTATGTCGTCGGTGTATGTTTGTAAAATTGAGGCATTTTTTTTTGTCCTTTGTGATAAACCACTGCACATGTAAGTGTCATTGTGATTTTCTATTGTGCTGTATTCAGTACAACCTGCTTGCTCTGAGATTAGCCTGTGTATTAATAGAAGCACTTTACTTTCACTCGTATGCCACATTTATAAAAGTACAGTCTAGTGCATTACTCAGCCGTTTGGATGAGTTAGTCACGTGATCCAGAGACAAAACATCGTCCATGTTGTTAGACAGAACTGAACGAAACGGTTGATGAGAGACAATAGAGAGAGATAATGTGTATTTTATTAAACTTTAAACTAGATTATTATAATTATTATTATTATTATTATTATTATTATTATTATTATTATTATTATTATCAAGATCAAGGCATATTTACAAATGTGATATTTACACTTTGCTCATCAGAAACATTTTTATGTTAAAATATTTTTTTCAAATAATAAATATATAAATAATAATAATAAATAATAATAAATAAATAATAATAATCAGACAGTTTGCCCGACACAATGGAAACTGATTAGGTTTAAGATCAGGACTGATGTCAAACTTAGGTTTTCTTATTGCAAACTGGACCGAAATCTAAAATGTCTGTTGTTTTATTTCATTTCAGGAATCGTTGTAAATGTGTGACATATACAGTACTCTGAAAAAGTGTTGAGCAATCCATCCTTTCTTCATATTAAATTAAATAAAATGATTCAGCCTGATGGCATAGTGGTTAGCACAGTGGCCTCGCACCTCAGGGTTGACAGTTCGATTCCAGCCTTGGGTCTGTGTGTGGAGTTTGCATGTTTTACCCATATGCTTGGTGGGTTTCCTCCGGGGACTCCGGTTTCCTCCCACATGCCAAAGACATGTAGATTAGGTTATCTGGTGTTCCCAAATATTTCTGTAGTGTGCGTGTGCACGTGCGCGTGCGTGCTGTTCTGGGAGTACTCCACCTCCTGTCATATAGAAGCGGTATAAAAGATGAATGAACGAATGATGTAGATTAAGTTAAGGAAACAGGAACAAATGTTTCACTGTGTCAGGCTGTGAAGGTACTCGAAGATAAAAAATAATAATAATAAAATATTAGTTGTTTATGTAACAGCCTCAGCAGCAGCCTCATTTCCCCTCTCGTCTGTTCCAACCACTCAGCATTCAGCATCACCAGTAGACTAATCACCAGCCTGATCATCTGTCATCATCTGCACCTGTTTCTCACTGGTTCATTCCTCAAGATAGAAGTTTTATAGGCTTGAATTTTAGTAGGTCAGTGTGTGGCTTAACAAATGAAAAACTTTTCTCTGAAGCTGCTCAGGTACAGGGACTGGACTGAAACTGGACTGTTCCTCAATATCGCATTCAATATAAAAGAAAGTATGGCTCATTTGAAGCAAAATATAAAGAAATGAGGGCCGGCCGAAGACCTTTGCATAACACTGTGTGTGTTTATTCATTTTTATTTTTTTATTTTTTTATTTCAGCTTTTCATGTTTTTAGTTTGGTGTAAGTACTGGACAGTGTTACAGTGGAATTGAAAAATGAGTTCACAGCTCACAGTGTTGGAGCCTCTAATAATAGAGCAACATCTCAAGGACAGTTTCATTGCAGAAGGTCACCACTTTGAATTTTTCCTCGTTACTCCGCGCTTCCGTTCTCTCCCTCTCTTGCATCTCGCATGATGAGATTGCCTCCTGCGTCTGTAGACTCCTGTAACAAGGTAATTCCATCACCGGGGGATGGCTGAGTTACTTTTTGAGATGCAATTTGGAAATCAGAAACTCAAAGAAATGATCCAAAAATAGGCTGGAAAAAAAAAGAAAGAAAGAAAGAAAACTGAGACTATGATATGCTGAAGAAATAAGACTGGAAATTCTTCGCTCCTTCTCATTCCTCTTGGTATGATTGATTTTTGAATTAATAATGACCAGAGGAAAGGAAAATGGAAGGACAACATGTTTCTTTTATTCAGCATGAAATCTTGTAGAAAGATGATTGACTGATAGAAGCTCTCGCCACAGGCAAAGAAGAAAATGAAGAGAGGAGATGGGTTAATTTGTAGCACTTAAAGGACCGCAGTGAAAACTCCCAGCTGGGCTGTTTGTGATGGCATTTACCTTGACATTTCTTGCTGATGAACTTTATTGCTCTTTTAGACAGAGAAATTGCTTTCACCTTTATCATAATGCCTTACTCTGAAGGTTCTGTAGATACATTTCTTCTTCTGTCTCTTTGCCAGCGGTCTGTAATAAAGCTGCGTCGGTTTGAAACGCAGTTTGGTGATTTTGAGCAGTTTCAGCACCGCCTCAGATTAGACTTTGGTCAGTGGGAGATCTGTCAAATGCATGTCTGCATCTTTTTCCCCGCCATATACCGAAGTATTTTTAGGTATAGTACTAAAAAAAAAAAAAAAGTTTGGACACATCTTTTGATTCAATGTTTTTGTCTTGTGATTTATTTCCTATATTCTAGAACAACAGTGAAGATTTCAAAAGTGTAAAAGAACACCTATTGAATTCAGGTAATTAAGTAACACCAACAACAACAGTCAGCTGTTATTTTAAGACACAAAGGTCGGCTGTTCTGGAATATTAGCCGACGTGATAAAACTGGAAAATCAGGGAAGACTATTTAATTTGAAGGTGTGTCCAAGCTTTTGACGGGTAACGTTATTGTTTCTTTCATCTAAAAATTGTTTTTTTTTTTTTTTTGTATTCCCATGGGGTCAGTATGGTTCTCCCTGTGCTGGATGATTTTCCTCCAGGGATTCCGGGTTTGCTCGGACAGTTCAAAGACGTGCAGATTAGGCAAACTGACGTTCCCAAATTGCCTGTGGTGTGCGACTGCATATGAGAATGTTGAGGTCCTACCACAGTCGTAAAATGGGAATAAATGCAATGGTACTCCCCATTGGCCTCCACGTTCCCCAGTTGGACTACAGAGGTTCCTAGATGATGATATGTATGTCCATATATACGTCTTATGCAATATGCAATAATCTCTTGTAATGTGCTTGTTGCTTAAAATCTGTAAAGCCTTCATAACAGCTCTAAATTGTTGGGTTTTGAGTAGGGGTGCTCCGATTGATCGGTCGCCGATCATAATCGGGCCGATAATAGCTTTGGGAGAGTTTGATTGGCAGTCTCTATAATGGCCGCTATAGAAAAGCCGATCAGATGACGCAAAACTTGCGGGTTTTTTGCGCGCTGTTAAAATGGCTTCAGCGGTCTGGCAATTCTACATGTTGTGTGAAAAAGACAATACATTAGCAATCTGCAACCTGTGTAAGCCAATTCCACGAGGCGGGAAGCACCCAAAGCATTTTAACACCACGAACCTCATCAGACATTTGAAGGTTGAAAGGAACATGAGCAGTTTTCAAAGTTGGCTGGCGCTAAAAGAGCGGGAGAGTTCAGCAACTCGCGCGCCGCCGCTCACTCAGCTGTCGGTAATACCCCTATCTCACCTACACGGTTCCGCTCGGTGGCCGTAAGTTCGGTTCATCATGGTTCACCGCGAATTTTTATGGCGCTGTGATTCTGTTTCCATCTTTCCGCGCTAAAAATTAAACATTGCCAGTCATTACAGAATTTCCGGCGACTCACGTCCTACTTGCCTGTTATTTTATTTAATTTTATACAATCTGCAGGAAAGTTGTATTTGTCAGGCTCTAAGCTGTTCCCAATTACTAACCAAGCACAGGCTGCTATGTTTTAAGTTGACGTGTTGCACATGTTGCTTGCCAATAAATACCGTTGTCAATTCATGCTATTCCTCTTCTCGTAACGTCAATGCTTAATTTCCGTTGTTGTTGGATATAGTTTAATAAATAATGCTACATGATCAGGCTTCAAGTAGACCCTGTAATCGGTGATGGGTATCGACCGATACAGCTTCTAGTGATCGGAGATCGGTGATCGGCCACAAAAGTCCTGATCGGAGCACCCCTATAGTTTTGAGGCTGGTGACTCTAAATGAACGTCTCCTCTGCAGCAGAGGTAAGTCTTGGTCTTGGTTTTTTGGGAAGGTCTTCATGAGTGCCAGTTTCATCATGGTGCTTGATGGGTTTTGAAAAAAAAATCCAGTATAGTTCTAGGATGTACAAAATGCATCCAAACTTGTGTATGCAAACTTTCAACTGGTACTGTACAGTACATAACAACGGGTGACACAGACAGCGCATCATGGTTGACTAATTCTGGCGCTATAATGGTAATATTTCCAAATGAAAATTAAAGCAAAGATAGTAACATTAGAGCACTAAAAGAAGAGTGACATGAGATGCATGCGCTGTGTGCAGGACACCATTATGTCCGTCCCAATCTCCGATCAGAATTCTAAACCCTGTTAGAAACTTAAGGCACCGTGAGTATGGTTGGATATGATGTTAAATGATCCAAACGTCATTTTATGAGTCATTCCTACTTTCCAAAACAATGTTATCCCGACAGCGGAGGTCATCGCAATGCTGTTATAACTATATCGCAACAGTCATCCAGCATCAGCGTTCCTGCTGGGTCGAGTCTGATCCAGCAACAAAGCCGAATAATGACTGTGCTGTTGTCTCTGCGTCTTACTTGCTCTCCCAGCCATGTACAACTGCCATTATGATGATGAAAATGGAGACCCATTTATACATCAGTGTTGTTTATATGGACCCTCACTGAGATAAAGAGAAGATCATTGTTAAAATTGTACAGCTATGAAATCTAAAAGACGCCCTGGGGAAATGGAAGACAGCATTAGCCAGTGAACAGAGCACAGTGCTTTGAGGTATTTTATTCTGTTCTGCTATTGCTTGGACGTGTGGTGAAAATTATACTTGTGCAAGACCAATCACTAAGATCCTAATTACGGCAACAGTATACTGTAAGCAATAAAATGACTAAATAAGGGGAGGGAGAAACAAGGCTTATCTAAGTACATTTGCAGGTGAATACTTTTGTACTTGTAACGATAGTGGACTTGCTTGAGTTTGCTTGAGTAATATTTTACCTAGAGAATCTCTACTTTTACTCAGTTATAGGATTTGTGTACTTTGTTCAGACCATAACGTACCGTTTTACACACATGGAGTGTTTGGGGCCTGGATGTGCACACCACACCATGCTTTAGTCACTGCATCATTCTTGCTCATAGTATGCGAAGGCTTATTTTGAAACTAAATGGTGCAGGCATTTGAGATGTCCCAAAAGGGAAACTTTCCTCTATGTAACCTTTAAGGCTATCTTCAGAGGAGCGAGACCTTAAGTATGTGTGTGCTCTGGCTTTTGATCATGGCTCACTCATCACTTTACATTGATGAAAATCAGAAACTTGACACAAAGCAAAATTTGACCCTGTTTTTTTGAAGCTGGTCACTTCTGGTACAAAGTTTAACAAATCCCACCAACTCAAAAAAAGTCAAAAGTTTGACGTAGACTACGAGAATCTCACATTTAAGGTTTGACCAATCCAGCTAACTCCTACCGAAAGCCAATTCTGGGGAAAGTTTTTTCAATCCAACCTTCTATGGAAAAAATTTTAACCGGACCTGTCTGCCTGAATTGTGACTAATCCCAACTGCTTCAACAGAAAATTTGACCAATAGTGACTTCCCCCAAAGTTGGAAGAATCCTTTGATCAGCCTGTTCTAGTAGAAACTACAACGAATCCTTCCCGGTCTAGAAGGCTTGAAGAATCCGTCATGCTCTAAAGTAGGTATGACTAATACGTCCTGCTTTCGAGAAGGTTTCACCGGTCTGTCCAGCTCTACAAAAAATTTGACCAATTCCATGTGCAGTTCCATGATGGTTTGACCGATCCCACCTGCTCTCTGAAAACGCTTGACCAATCCATGCCCCAGCATTTTACCTGGTGGTAGCTGCCCAATTTTTTTTTATGTTGCTAAGTGTTCTTATTTTACAGAATACAAATTAAGACATTTTAACCACTGTTAAGGGTAACGGAGTGCCACATCTGTATCACATAGAGTACGGTATGATTTCATGCCATTGAACGATGACTTTTCTTTTGATCCAAACCATTTAGAAAGAAAAACTGCCTATGGGTCCTGCAGAATGGAACCAGCCGTAGAACTGTTGAGGAACACTAATAAGAATGTGTGTCCTTATAGCACCAAAACACTGTTCTATAATTGTAAACTGATTGTGTGGAACTGATTCTGTCAGGGTGATTGTGGATGAGTTGATGAGGCATGAGATGGTTTATAGAACTCAGCTTGTCTACCTCTCTCTCTCTCTTTCTCTCTCTCTCTCTCTCTAATCCAAACTCTCTTCATGACTCTCCATTAGACAAAAAGAGCCGTTGTTGGACGCTTATCACAGTTAACGCAGCTCAAGCTCTGTTTCCATGGAGAGCGTGTGGTTTCCACGGCGCTGGAGTGAGAGATTTCGTGTGAATGTTGGTCTACCGGTGCGCATGAATGTGGAGCACAGAGAAGCCATAGGGATTCACGCTGACCCCCTACATCTACACTCAAACAAAGAGTCACCGAACACCTCAAGCGCTATTGTTTGACCTTCAGCATGCTGCGCTCGGCTATCTGATATGATTTACTTCAAGGACCTTTAGCAGCATCTTACAAAGGAACTTTTCTTTCTGCTGAGCCTTCCTATAACACAAAAATGCTGGTATTCCCTTTTAGTACTGTACTTATCCTTGTGTTTACTGTATATAAAAGCATACCAAAGTATTTCAAAGTATAACTTACAGACAAGTTCTGACTCTGTGTCACTTGTGGAAT
>JAAGKR010011966.1:2500-17790 GCA_011419295.1 Clarias macrocephalus
CGAATCAGTGGCTGCCTTACAGGATGCACTTGATGACTGGGACATGTTTCAGTGCAGCTCTGATGACATCAGCGTGTTTACGAAAGCGGTTGTGGGATTCATCGAGAAACTAGTGGATGATACCGTACAAAAAATGACTATCAGAACGTTTCCCAATCAGAAGCTGAGGGTGGATAAAACCTTCAGCAACGCTGAGACCTCACACTGCAGCCCACAATGCGGGACTTGCGTCGGGTGACATGGACTCGTACAAGGCTGCATCATACAAAATGCGAAAGCTCCGCTATGGGAGGAAACTAAAGTCACAACTCCAGAACGGATTATAAAGCACCAACATCTAGTATGACGAACGTGGACGTTTCTCTGGCAGACGATCTGAAAACTTCATATGCTTGCTTCGAGGCTGCAGCTAATGGTGCTAACGGTGTTAGCAATACTCATGCTAATGCTAACAGCACTTATGGCTACAGCCAGAAAGAGAATATCAGCACTGGACACGCGTTCATCATCGTGAGGAGAGCCTTCAGAAGAGTTATTTCCAGGAAAGCAGCAGGACTAGATGGAATCTCAGGTCGAATCCTCAGAGACTGCGCAGACCAGCTTGCACCTACTGTATGTTCACAGAGATATTCAACCTCTCCTTATTTCAGTCGGTAATCCCCACATGCTTTAAAGGGTCCTTCATTGTTCCTATCTCGAAGAACCCCCATCCTGCTTCGCTTAATGATTGTAGACCTTTAGCCCACATCTTAGTAGTGATGAAGTGATTTGAGCGGCTGGTGAAAGACTCCATCATTTCTTCACTACTGGACACACTCGACCCACTACAGTCTGCTTACCGTCCAAATCGTTCAACTGATGACGCCATCTCCCACTGTACTCATTGTACACATACGACTGCTTGGCCACTACCAACTCCACCACCATCATTAAGTTTTCTGATGACACCGTTGTGGTGGGCCTGATCTCTGACAACAATGAGTCAGCCTATCTGAAGAAGATTGAGATTCTTGAGAACTGGTGCCAGAGGAACAACCTACTTCTAAAAGTCAGTAAGACAAAGGAGTTGATAGTGGACTTCAGCACTAAGCAGGAGAGGAACTACCAGACCTCAATGATCAACGAGAACCCAGTAGAGAGCAAGAACAGCTTCCAATACCTTGACCTGCACTCGATCTACAGCAAGCGGTGCTGGACCAAGGCCAGGAAGATTGTGAAGGACCTCAGTCACCCCAACAATGGACTGTTCTGTCTGTTGAGGTCAGGAAAGTGATTCCGCTCCATGAGGGCCAATGTAGAGAGGCTGAGGAGGAACTTATTCCCGCATGCGATACGGTCTCTCAGCCAGGACACTACACTGGACTACACCATCTCTGCATTTTGCACATTGCACAGTTATGGATACTTTATGGACATTATTCATCTGTACACTCATGCACATTTGCACATACCCCCGGACATTCATGCACATTGTACATTTGCACATTCAAGCACACTTGCACTCACCCTGAACTTTCCATCTCACTTTTGCACATCACAGACTATGGACATTTAAGACATTGTACATCTCCACATTCCTGCACATTTGCACACTCCCAGGACATTTTCATTTAAATTCTTCTCTATATGTTCTATATTTGTAAAGATAAGTTTAAATATATATATATTGTTCTATTTTCTATAGCTATATGTTTTCTATAGCTAAAGTTATTCTTATTTAATTCCATAATTTATTTCTGGCTGTTAATTGGTCTCTCTTTTTTTTATTTTAAGGTCACGGGCGGTCGTATGACCATTTCACTGCATATCATACTGTGTATGTGACAAATAAAATTTGAATTTTAAATTATATATAAAATGTATTTTGAACATGAAGCATTTTATTGCCTCATTTAAACAGTATTTACTTTGTAAATATGTGTGTGGGGGGCACAGGAGAAAAAGAATCACACCTTTTATAGGACAGACAGACAGATGAGAGACAGATGGGCAGCTGGGTAGATGGACACATAGCTAAGTAAGGAACACAGATACAAAATGAAGAACAAAGGAAAAGTTTTCCAAAAATAAAAGAATGAAAATACTAATAAGTAAATAAATAAATAAATAAATATAAAAGTGTGAAAAAGAACAGGAAAAAGAAAGTGAAGTCTTAAAAGAAGAAGAACCAATCTATCTAACAAACAAAATTAAAGACGGAAAAAGAAGACAAAGAAATTAAAATTATAATCATTTTGATCCGTACACGTTCACATCTCATGTAGACTTAAATAATTTTTTTTGATTGTGTAAAGCTGCTTTGCGACAATGTTAAGTGTTAAAAGCGCTATACAAATAAAATTGAATTGAATTGAATTGAATTAAAAGAAAAGTAAATATACAATGAAACAAAGAAAAAAAGTAAAATAGTATTTTAAAAAGTAAGAAAGTAATAGAATGTTAAAAGAAGCATAGAAAAGAAAAAAAGCAAAATGTAATAATCAACTAATGCATGAAAGAAAGAAAGAAAGAAAGAAAGAAAGAAAGAAAGAAGCCTAGTGTGCGTCATCTGGCTGGTGTTTGAAGCTCTGCATGACGCCTCTCAGCATATCTTGGTATATTGAGGAGCTGATTGTTGGCAGGTGCACTGGAGCCGAACACACAGGTATTTAACTAAGCTCGAGTTTTTTTGCATTTTTATGTCCTCATCAGACTTCAAACGCTACCAAACAAACAGCAGGCTGCTGAGCAGATCGCTATCTGAGACGGCCATCAGGACCATGCCGACCACGAGCATTGTTGGAATTCCCAGACAGTGAAACATTCATATCAGGGAGGAACGTTAAATCTGACCTAAAGTAGGTGCCTTATGATATAGTTCATGATTAACATTTCTCTCAGTGAATGCTGCTCCCATTAGTGGTCAAGACAGACCATCACCCTGTTCACTTTTTTTTTTTTTTTTGCCACAGGTTTTGTGCACCACCATGGCTGGTGTTGTCCTCTGGGGAATCAATCCTAAGGCTTCCACAATATAGCACTATTCTGAGATAATGACACGTTCTAGAATGTTCGGGTCTTTGGTTCAGTTGTGGCATGTCAGTCCCCCTGAAGAGCAGGTTCACCCTGGTACGCATCCTGATCCAGCATTGATATCCAGTGTCGTCCAACTTGCTAGCAAATATTAAAGGACAACTAAGTCTATGATCTCACAAATGCAATGTTTCTTTCTACTTGGAATCAAGTTTAAACTTACTTAGATTGTTGAACCTTGAACATGAAATTCTGGTATGAATTCCCAAGAAGAATAATGGAGGCCATGGAGATCCAACTTTACAGGCCCTCCCTGAACCATGACCATGGTCAAGATCTTCCACCAGTTCTACTCCAATTGCTTTCATATGACCAATGATGATCAGGGTGACCATTTGCCCCGAAGATGGCGAATTCTAGAACATTCTAAAACATTTCACTATCTAAGTTTCAAATTTGATAATCTAAGCTTGGATATAACACTATGATGAATTGAAGATTTCTTTCTATTAACTTCCTAATAAGAAGAGTATTTTGAGTATTTTTTTTTGTTTTTGTAGTAAAGTTAATGATCTCACCAGTAAGATCAGAAAAGCATAATGATGTCTCATTCCGAGTGCTGCCACATCTGTACGATTCATCCATGTTTCATCCATGTTTCATCCATGTTTCAGCCTGTCTGGTGATCTATTCGTAAACAGATCATGCCATTCCAGTGGCTATTACAAAATGACCCACTGTAGTTCCCATAAAGTCTATGCAGATGATTAACTCCTGCTATAGGTGAATGGTCCTGAGATTCTGAAAGGATGTGGAAGGAGTGCAATAGATTTCTTCAACAGCTGGTCCATAAACAGGCAGAGCTTCCTGGGTTTTGACAAAAGAATCCGGTGTGGCTTTCTACTACCAAATATACAGTAACTTACAAGCTCCTCTTTCAAATTAATCATCATCTTGATTTTCACACTTGAACATGGATTGAGGCCAATGAACCTAAGTCATACTTTCTAATTAGCTTCCCTCCAATATCCTGGAAATAGAGCAGTTCCACATATCTGCTCTCAGGATAGTACAGTATGCAAATAAATGGCCATAGTCATGAGGTCTATTGTTGGATCCCACAAGTGACACTTGTACTGTGGGACGAACAAAGTTATATCTTATCTTATGTTAACAAGTAACCCCACCTCCAACATCTGGACCAACCTCCCGTTTGGCCCTAGGCCAGGGTTCTTCAACAGGGTTCTTTGGTGTCCAGCTTTTTTTTGGTGATTCTTCTGGTCAGAAACAGCTAATTCAACTATTCTTTTAATGACCAGGTTCAGTGGTTGTGTTTAGGTGTTGGTAAATTACAAACTACACTGGACACTGGCCCTCCAGTACTGGAGTTGAAGTACCTTATAATGCTGGTAGAACTGGAGATAGACACCCCAAATTCTTAAAATAGTTCCATCAGGACTCAGTTGTCTTAAGGTTCCAGATTTCCCATTTACTCAGTTTTGTGTTCTTGACATTTTTTTTTACCTGTATGGACCATCACTGCTATAAGGAAATACCTACTGCAGATATAGAATAGTGTTGCTTTTCCAATAAAAGCATTCTTAGATCTTTACGCACAAATGAACTTTATCCTGGTCATGGTATGGAAAATTGAATGCCAGGTAAGAATATACCCTGGAAGGAGTGTGTGTGTGTGTGTGTGTGTGTGTGTGTGTGTGTGTGTGTGTGTGTGTGTGTGTGTGTGTGTGTGTGTGTGTGTGTGTGTGTGTGTGTGTGTGTGATTAGTTGCTTATTAGCTGGTGGGGGTGGTTGTGGAGGGTGATTACGGGAAGTTGTCAGCAGTGAGCTTGAATTGTCGTAGGGAAGAGAACAGAGAACTACAGGATCAAAAGGCCCACTCTTGAAAACACACAAGCCCACAAATACACACAAGGAGGCATTCCATGACCTTTGACCTCTTGTATCTTGGCACTGCTGTGATGTCAGGCTCACTTGCTTTGCTTAGAAGATGAAACAGAAGTGAAATGGTCCAGAGAGCGGGATACGGCTGCAGGCAGAAAGCACTCACTCACAGCAGAGAGCAAATGGTTTGATGCATACTTGTGTGTGTTCTTGTTCTACACCACTGTGTGTTTTTTGTATAAAGCAGGGGGCCGACACTACAGTGTTAGAGATGGCGAAATGCGTCTGGAGTCCATTTCAAAGCTGAAGACACATTATGCTCTCTGGTTCCATCTTAGTCATATAAAGCAGATTTGGGACTTTCCCTGGCTGCAGCAAGGGCCGATGATTCAGAAACCCCGTCACCGCAGACAGACATCTCACAATCAAACGCGCTAAGGGCAGATGATCCCAGGTCACCTGTAGTTCAAGAAGACATGAGCGCAATGTGGCCATGTGACCTCCCATTGCTCGTGCAACTGCTATTGCCTGGATCATTCCTCCTGCCCTTTTAGCGATGCTCTGTCCAACACTTACTGTTACAGCCTCTTACATTTAATACAGGTATGAAAAACTAAGCTAAAGCTAGGATAATTCTAGCCTAACACTTAGCAGGCTAGTTACTTCTTAGTAGTGTCCTTTGGCCTGCAGCTTATCTGTTCTGCTTTACAATGATCTGCTATACCATTAAAACCACCTACGTTTTAGGTTCCCCTTATGAGCCAGCACTGTGACTCTTCAGGTCCTCTGGGGGGCTGCTGTGGTGTCTGGCACCAGGACATTGGTATCAGATGTGTTGATTGTTGTGAACTGAGGTTAGAGCCTTTGTGGATCAGACTTTGTACATTGGGATTGGATTGGAGGCTACAGAGGTAAGTTTTGGTCTTGCTCTCCTGGCAAGGTCTTCCTGAGAGTCATCATGGTGCTTGATGAGTTTTGCAAATGCACTCGACAAAATACTGTTCTTGTAGGACCTCTTGTTGTTGTTGGTCTTTCGGCTGCTCCCAGCAAGGGGTCGCCAGAGCGGACTATCGGGTCCGCGCAACAACTTGGCAACCCTCCCATTTTATCCAGGCTTGGGACCGGCACTGCATCCAGTGGCAGGTGAAACACCTACCACTGAGCCACCAGAGGACCTTCATGTCTTAAAATAACAGTTGACTGTTGCTGTTGTTGCTGTTGGTACTTAATTACTTAATGCCATATGTGTTATTTCATAGTTTTGAAAAAAAAAAAGCCAGGTTTTCTTTCAACAATGTAGAAAATAAATCACTAACCAAATTTGAAGGCGTGTCCAAACACATCACTGGTACTGTATATACTGTACTGTAACTATGATTATTAATATTAATAATATTGTTCTTGAATACCTTTAGAGCAGAACATGTAACAGCAATTTCTTTTGTGTTCCTGCTTTTAATATATGTATGAAACATCTCATTTTAATAAAAAGTAGCAGAATATGCATATGTGTGTGTTTGTGTGTATAAATCTGTCTGAACAGGACACACTGCTATGTCCAGTGAGGAATTGGGCATTTATTTTAAAGTTTAAATGGGACGGTTTTAACAGAATAAAGGGAACTCCCTGGAAAATAGAGACGGTCCGGTGTCCATATGGTCATGTGTGTGTGTGTTTACATTTAACCATTAGTAATGACAGAGACGTGGTACGATACATGTCATTAAAGACAGGTTTGTTTGTCTACACCCGAATGAATGATGGATGGAATAAAAACGTTTTCTGCATGTCTGACATCATTTCTCTGACATTTACGCATGTGTTTTCTGTATTTAAAAAATGCACATGTACTGTACAACATTGTCTGTATGAACTATTGAAGAATAATCATTGAGAATACGATTACAAAAAAATAACCTCTAGTACAGATTTAGCAAAGAAACAAATCAACAAACTGAACTGCAATGAGAACACAGTTAAACTCTGCCCTTTTCTGTAGACCGAAATGCGTCAGTGGAAGGAGTCTCCAGTGTCAGCGCTGTGTAACAGTCAAAGGTAAAGCTATAACTTTAAATATGTACCATTTGTCATTCCCACATTTAATAAGCTGTGTGTGTGTGTGTGTGTGTGTGTGTGTGTGTGTGTGTGTGTGTGTGTGTGTGTGTGTGTGTGTGTGTGTGTGTGTGTGTGTGTGTGTGTGTGTGAAATTCTTTGTAGGTCTCTTGGGTTTCTAAGCAGCTCCTGCTATAAAGTAGAATATAAAGTGATAGTGACAAATGACCTTATTAAGCCTGATACTGAGTCAGCCTGACCTTTCTGAGGCCACATGCGCACACACACACACATACACACATACAATGTGTGATTTACCTTTATAATAGTCTTTCCTGTACACCAGACTACACAGTGCTTCAGTAGTGTGAGTGCAGTGCACTGTGTGCTGATTGGCCGAGAGCTGTGTGTAATAACGTATAACATTAGAGATGAAATGAAATGAAACATCTTCATGTTCTTCATGAAAAATACAGACACAAGCAGATATGGAAAATCAATGTGTTTATTCTGAAATATTTTTGTTCCATGTGTTCCAAGGATTGCTCACACAGCTAAACCAGTCTTATTTATTTATTTATTTATTTATTTATTTACTCATTCATTAATTTATTTATTTCCAATTTTTTTTACTTATTTGTTTATTGTAAAGGTATAAACATGAATTATGCACAAAACTGAGACTTCACAACACTTAAACAAGTTCTTTTTTACGCTGTTATTTATCCAGCATAAACAGTTTGTAGTTAAATACCTTTTGTAGTTAAATATTTAATTTTTCATTATAAATATTTTCATTTCATAAACTGTTATCAATGTTATTTAAACAAATTATTAAAAAAAACATAAATAAATAAAGGGATAAAAAGTACATGAACACAGTTAACAAAAATGTTTGCTTTTTATTTTTTTATATGTTGGTATATTTACAATATTTTCAATAAATATGTCATTAAATATACAGTACATAATTGTGCTTTATTATTATTATTGTTATTGTTATTAACTAAGATCCATTATAATTTTAATAAATAAATAAATGTCATTATTATATATAACTCTCATTAGTGAAAGTGAGCTCAAAGTTCAAAATATAAATATAAAATTATTTAGTATGATTTAATATTAACTGTGTTGTGTTGAGACAATTTAAAAGTGTTTTTAAAGATTATTTATTTATTTATTTATTTATTTATTTATGAGAAAAGAATATTTGTGACAAAAATATTGGTGCATTTCCATAATAAAACTACTACTACTTTTAATAATAATAATAATAATAATAATAATAATAATAATAATAATAATAATAGTAATAATAATGCTATTATATATGATAGTTCTATTCCAATATTTACTGCTAAGTCCATTTGCATTTGTATTAAAATGTTTTGTTTATAAATAAAATATACTAAAATCCTATGAAATGTTCCATATATGAATGAAAATGCTTGTATTGATTCATGGAATTAAATGGCCAGATATTGACTGAGCATTCAGACATCTCTCGGTCAGATGAGTGATGTATAATGGTGGTGTAATTCCTCTAGTGTCCTTTAGAGGTCTCATGTTCATGCACTGTGAGCTGAGGTTCAAACCCACCTGCTCTCCAGATGCCAGAGAGTAAAAACACAGAACACAATCCATCTGTGGTTCACCGATCTGCTTTTTTCTTTTTTTCCCTCTTGGCTTTCTCTCAGGCCTGACGCGGCTCCACACTCGGTTTACAGCCGGACAATCACCTGACGACAGGACTGAGCACGCCAGCTCACGTGTGATGACAAGGTCATGTGACTTTAAGACTCTTCACCCCGATGGAGCGTGCACTGTTAGTCATTCATCATAACCTTTAAACTCATACGGTAACACATGCACACACACACACACACACACACACACACACACACACACACACACACACACACACACATTCTGTCTCAACCAGACCTTGCATAGTGATTATTTTATTAGTGTGATGTTAGCTTAGCCAATTAGAAACTAAATTAATTTTCTTTATATGGATTGATGCTAATCAGGCACTTAGCATGAAATTAAGCCTTTATTTTGCACAATAAAATAACAAGCATTTGTGGCAAATTGTTTTACTTACACATGAAATAAGTAGCCTAAACCTTAATATTTACAAGGAAAGAGAGAGAGAGAGAGAGAGAGAGAGAGAGAGAGAGAGAGAGAGAGATTGAGACTAAAATGAAAGGCAGAATCAGAATCACTTTATTGCCTGTTAGTTTTTCAGGAATTTGTTAAAATTTAGCACAACAATAAATATTAATGAGGTTGCCAACTCCCTCAGAAATAAGGGACAGGGTGGGGACTAGTTATGTTTTAAGGGGCAGCAGTTAATTCATGGGAAAGTCCCAGGTAGACTTGAGAATCCCTCATCTGTCTGTAATTATACACTGTATATACATATATACGTAAAAACTTTATACACACTTCAGGAAACACATACACACATTATATGCAATAAAACATACATACATACATACATACATACTGATCTGGTCAAATCGGCAGCAATGCTGCATTCAACTGAACTCAAGTGAGAGGTTGGAGCTTGAGAAGTACACCACATTTTGATGTACGAAGCTTTAAAGTTTCTCTGACCTGCAAAGTAGGCTGAGACATGCACACCTACATGTTCTTCTTTGGTTGGAAACAAGATAACCAGCTAACTATGATGAGTCGGGCAGATCAAATCAGTGATACAGATTTAACAAGCGAATATGTCTGTAAGTAGATGATCTGAAGGAAATTGAATTTTAATTGCTGAACTTGATTTGAGGAGACCATGCTGAGGTCTTTGGTTTTTGCTTGTCTGAAAATTACAAGTTACAAACTTTTGGTTGAATGCAGTATGAGTCTGGTTCAGCTGTTTGGCTGGACTGAGGGAGGCAGGTGCTTGTGGGCTTTTCTGTTTGAAGTTGCAGCCCTGCTGTTGTTTTCTGCAAATGTCTTTTCCAGATGTTCCCTATATCTGGCCTTTGCTGCTCTCAGATCCCCTTTAATGTGTCGTTTGGTAAGGATTTCCTCTTTGTCAGCAGACCTCTATCTGGTTCTTGGCCCGATCTGAGAACCCTGAGTTCCTTAGTGTACTGTACAATGAGATTCTGAGGAAGGAGATGAGAGAGTATCAGTAAACTCCAGCACCTGCAACTGACAGCAGTGGTCCAGTTAAACTGCTCTGGTTTCTTCTGTATGTAGGTACAAGTGTGATCCTAGTGTGTCTGAGCTGCCAAGAAAAACAAAACAAGGCAGGAGAAGAATGTGTAGAATAAATTCAAAAGAGAAAGACAGAAATAGAGAGGAACAGAGACGGATTCTGAGCAGTAATGTACAGTATAGAGAACATGAAGTGGCATCACATAGGAAAATACAAATTCCAGAATGTAAAAAAGAGCAGCATTTGTAAGCAGCTGGTAAACACACACTCATAAATGCACATGCGTTGTGGTAGAGCGTGTTTTGATGGGACCCGGTGTCTCAGAAGTACAGAGCAATGGAGCGCTCAGAGCTGCGGTTGGATCTGGCTCGGGAGCGGGCAGTAAGCTGCAGCAGTGAAGCCAAGCTCCAAGCGGCTCTTTAATATTCCTCTGTGTGTAGAGTTCAGGAAAAGCCACAGTGAGGGTGTGTTCCTCCTCACCTCCCCCCCATACACACACACCGCACTGACTGACCTCACGGCCACTTCATCCTCACGCTTGCCTGCTGGAAACATCAGCAGTACAGCTGTGCGCACATCCACCATCACCATAACACCACAATAACACCACCTCTACCTCCACTGCCTCTGGGGGATGCATATGCCACAACACACTGCTGGTTCTACTATTTAACACAGAGAGAGAGTGAGAGGGAGAGAGAGAGACAGAGATTCCTTGTCACATCACAGCAAATGTGCTTTAATGTAATACAATTGCATTGACATTTATTACATTCTTTTATAGATGTATTCATTTTCCTGTATTTACATTTTTGTAATGCATCTAACTTTCCTCCTTGATGCTCCCATCTCGCCTTCCGGCCTATTTGGCAATGCCATTAACACTGGGTTTTGGGAGGCGATGCTCTATGAGCAAGCATTTGTGAGGTTTCTTCCCCGCTGTGCTCAAGAGTCTCTACCGTCAGCCACCCAGTCCCAACCAGGTCTGGTTCCCTCCAGACGTGAAGCACAAAAGGAGAGTGTGGCGCATCAAAAAAAGACCCGACCTGAGGAGCATTATCTCTTCCAAAAAGAAGTCCTGAGGCTTACGTGCCCAGGACCGTGGGTGAGTCCCTCCCCCAGGGAGGGGCACGTAAAAATTCTAACAAAGAATAAAAACTCCTTCCTGGCACCCTCAGGAGGCCGGTGTTCAATCTCCACCACCACTGGTGTTTCGGGGAGCAATGTTAGGTTCGGTTCGGTTGCCTCCTGTGGCGTTTCAGGATGCCGAACATCTAATATCCCCCCCCCCCCTCCCACCTAGCCAAAGTGTCAAAATTTGTACCCCTTTCAGAGAAACTGGTCTTCATAGGCTGAACAGCTAGCTAGAGTTCAAATTGTTGACAGTCAAAATTATTGTTTCTCAAATCCAACCATAAGATTGGTTTGTGAAAATCGACCTGAAGGACGCATGTTTTCATATAGAAATGTTACCACAACACAGTAAGTTCCTGAGGTTCGCTTTCGGGGCAAAGCTTACCAGTATCGGGTTCTTCCATTTGGCCTAGCCCTGACACAAAATGGATGGATGCTGCCCTAGCCCTTCTATGGCTTCAGGGCATCCGTATTATGAATCACATAGATGACTGGCTGATTCTGGCTCAGTCTCAGGAGCTAGCGCTTCAACATCGGGATGTCGTCCTAGCTCATCTCAATTCTTTAGGGCTGAGACTGAACCAGGAAAAACGTTCCTTTTCCTGTTCAGAGCACAACGTATTTGGGTGTCATATGGAATTTGATTATAATGCAGCTGCAGCTGTATCCTGCATGTGTCGAATCCATTCTCAACACCCTAAAGAAAATCAAGCTAGGCCACAGAGTGACTGTTCATCACTTTCAGAGAGCACTGGGTCTCATGGCAGCTGCATCCACGGTAATACCCTTGGGCCTTCTGCACATGAGATAATTTCAGTTGTGGCTAAGTCGTGGGGATACTACTCATCCAAGGTCCAATTCCCAGAGAAAAATATCGGTTATGCTCCAGGGGCTTCGTATCCTTTCTACGTAGTTCAGACCCCGGTTTCTGACTCTGGGTCCCACTCTAGGTCCAGGTAGTTGTCGCAAGATGCTAACGACAGACGCTTCCCTCATGGGCTGGGGTGCGGTCTTAGATGGCCGTCCAGCCTAAGGGATCTGGAGAGGTCATCTAATCGCGTGGCACGTCAATTGCCTAGAAAGGAAGGCTCTATTTCTGGCCCTAAAATACTTCCTCCAGTAGTTGAGAGGCTACCATGTCCAAGTGCGGGTGGACAACACTACGGTAGTCTCATACATAAATCAATGTATGTATGTGTGTATGTATGTATGAGACTACGGTAGTCCTGGAGTTTCTGCAAGAAAAACTGTCCTCAGGCTTATGCCCTAGTACTCTCAGAACGTACGTAGCCACGATTTTGACTTGTCATGTTCTGATTGATGGGGTTTCTGTGGGAAAGCACCCTTTAGTTGCCCGTTTTATTCATGGAGCTAAATGGTTGAGGACGCCCACTAGAGCGACAGGCCCTTCTTGGGACTTAGCTATTGTGCTCGAGGGGCTCATTGATACCCCTTTCGAACACTAGAGTCAGCGCCTGTCAGGCTTCTGACCCTTAAGGTGGTTTTTCTAATTGCCATTACTTAGTTTGGTGGCAATTAAACTAATAATTGGTGGCTCAGGATATGCGAAAAATAAAGAATTTCACTGTGCAGTAATGTATGTGTGACCAATAAAGGCTGACTTACTTCTCTAAAGAGAATTGGGGCTAGTCAAAGCTATTCTCCATCCTCACCCGAATTATCTTCCGAAAGTTCCATTCTCGACCATGCATCCAGTTGTTCTCAAAGCCTTCTGTCCTCCACCATTAACAGCTCCGAAGCAGGAAAGACCACTTACTGTGTCCAGTATGTGCTCTTCAGATTTACGTCCAGTGCACGAGCCAGTGGGGTAAGTTAGAGCAGCTTTTTATATGCTATAGGGGCTGTAACCGGGGGTCGGCTCCCACCAGACAAACCCTGGCACATTGGATGAGAGATGCTGTTGCCCTAGCCTTCATGGTCAGACTTTGCCTCTAGGAGTTAGGGCCCATTCGATCAAGGGGCTTGCCTCATCAATTGCTCTGGAAAGAGGCGTCCCCTTGCAGCAAGCATGTGATGTGGCAGGTTGGTCCTCTCCGCACACATTTGTCAGATTTTATAGTTAGGATATCCATGCTACTCTAGGCTTGTGGGTCCTCGAGTCAACATCGCATAGTCATGTCTGAGACCTCTTTGATGATTGTGCATACACACTACACAACCAAATTCAAATTCAAATTTTATTTGTCACATACACAATCATACACAGTACGATATGCAGTGAAATGCTTAGGCAACTGCCCTGACCTTAGAACAAGAAAGAAACAAAAAAACAAGAAAGTTATTTATCTAAGAAGGAATAAGAAAGAATATCTATATAGAAAATAAATATTAAAACAAAGTAAATTTGAGAAATATATATATAAAAGTAAAATTTAGCTAAGAAGAATTAAATTAAATATAAAATGTCTGTATGGTACAAATATACATTAAGGAAGATATAAGGAAATTATAAGAAAGTGGGAAAAACCTAACTGTACAAATAGAAAATAGAAAATGTGGAATGGAGTGAACATAAGGAACGGACATGGTTAAAGTGGCTTGTGTGCATATTTAAAGTGACTTATGTGCATAATGTCCATGAGAGCAGGTGTGTAGTGAGGACTAGTGAGCAAATGACCTGAACACCCTGAATGTTCAGAGTGCAGAAGCATGTGTGGATGTGCAAAAAGGATCAGTACTGTGTGGTGTACTGAGAGACCGTATCGCCTGCGGGAAGAAGCTCCTCCTCAGTCTCTGTGTGTTGGCCTTCAGGGAGCGGAAGCGCTTTCCTGACCTCAACAGAGAGAACAGTCCATTGCTGGGGTGGCTTAGGTCCTTCATGATCTTCCTGGCCTTGGTCCAGCACCACTTGCTGTAGATCGAGTGCAGGTCAGGGAGCTCGGTGTGGATGATGCGCTCAGCTGATCGCACCACCCTCTGAAGAGTTTGCCTAAGCACCTTGGAGGGCAGTCTAAAGTCTCTCAGGAGTCTGAGGTGGTAGAGACGCTGTCTGGCCTTCTTCACCACGGTGTTGGTGTGACAGGACCATGACAGGTCCTGCGTGATGTGAATACCGAGGTAAAGGAAGCTGTCCACTCTCTCCACTGGGCTCTTGTTGATGACGGGGGTCTGGTAGTTCCTCTTCTTCTTTGTGCTGAAGTTCACTATCAACTCCTTTGTCTTGCTGACGTTTAGAAGGAGGTTGTTCGTCTGGCACCAGTTCTCCAGATTTCCAATCTCCTTCAGGTAGGCCATCTCATCGTTGTCGGTGATCAGGCCCACTACGACGGTGTCATCAGCAAACTTGATGATGGTGGTGGAGTTGGTAGTGGCTACGCAGTCATGTGTGTACAAAGAGGACAGTAGAGGGCTCAGAACACAACCCTGTGGGGCTCCAGTGCTGAGGGTGATGGAGGCTGAGACATGTCCGCCCATCCTTACTGCCTGTGGTCTCCCAATTAGGAAATTGGAGATCCACTGACACAAAGATGAGCTGAGTCCCAGGTGCTCCAGCTTGGTGGTGAGTATAGAGGGAATTATGGTGTTAAATGCTGAGCTGTAGTCGATGAAAAGCATTTTCACATAATTCCCCTTTCTAGTGTCCAGATGAGTGAGAGCAGTATGGAGTAGATGAGCGATGGCGTCATCTGTAGAGCGGTTTGACCGGTAGGCAAACTGTAGTGGATCCAGTGTGTCTGGCAGTGAGGAGATGATGAAGTCTCTGACCAGCCGTTCAAAGCACTTCATCACCACTGATGTGAGGGCTACAGGTTGATAGTCATTGAGGGAAGCAGGATGTGGTTTCTTCGGAACAGGAACAATGATGGACTCTTTGAAGCATGTGGGGATCACCGACTGAGATAAGGAGATGTTGAATATCTCTGTGAACACAGGTGCAAGCTGGTCTGCGCAGGCTCTGAGGACTCTACCTGAGATGCCGTCTGGTCCTGCTGCTTTCCTGGTGTTCACCCTCTTGAAGGCTCTCCTCACATCATGCTCGGAGATGATG
>JAAGKR010011967.1:0-17776 GCA_011419295.1 Clarias macrocephalus
AGGAGTTGATCGGACTGTGATGGGACCTAATGCAATAAATGTTAAAGTTCAAGGTCAAATGAGTCGCTTAATTCACAACTGCAGAATGAGAGTGAAATGATCCTTTTTTGTTTCCGCATTAGGAGCCAAAGTGTATAATTTCAAAGAAAACAAAGTGAAGATCAGAGTTAGTAAATCCGTTCACACAAATAAGAGGCAATCCTGAAATCTACAAACACAAATGTATGAGTCCACTTATGTGTCTGCATTATGATATACATGTGATGCATAAACTTTAAAAGTTGTGTGGAGCAGAAAGGGCAGTTGTAAATAAATGATCACTTTGACACGAGTATCAGGTCTCTGAGATTTATGTGACAAATGACGTATCATATTTGCTGGAATCACATGGATATGTCACTTCTCCAGTCATCACACAATTCACCTCTTAGCCTTTATTATTGGGGAAGTGATTTCTCCTAATAAGGTCCTAATAAGGTCATATGGTAAGCATTTCACTGCATATCATACTGTGTATGACTGTGTATGTGACAAATAAAATTTGAATTTGATTTGGTAATTACAAGAGCATAGTCAAGCTATTTCATTTCCTTTTTTTTTTTTTTTTTTTTTTTGCATGGGCGTATTGTTTTCTTCACATAATTTTCAAGGATATGTTAGTTATTTGCACAAGCAATTACTTTGCGCGCGCGCACACACACACACACACACACACACACACACACACACACACACACACACACACACACACACACACACACGTCTGCATGTCCATATTAATTGTGCTGCTTGTGATGGTATGGTATATTTGTTACACACATTTTGTCCACCAGATGTCAGTATAATGAGGTCTTTAATGTAGTTTTATGAAATTAACCTTTTGGTGAAACTATTGGCTGGGAACCTCAAAACCGAAATGAAGCCTCATCTTGCCATCACTAGCAAGATACAATCACCAAATCCAAAACCATAAAGCATGGGTCAAAAGGTCATATAGATCTATAAATCAAGACCAACAAAATCAATAAATTCAAAATCAAGAGAGATAAGTCCAGGATTAAAGAATGAGAGTGGGGGTCGAGACAGGGAATCATAACCAAGATTACTGGATTTTGAAAGGCACACAATTATCCAGGAGTGAGCAGGAGTTGATGGCGTGACTACACAGCTATTAACAGGCCGAATTAACAGATCTGGAGACAGTTGATCAGTGTGGGAACCAGATGGTGGGAAGAGAGCTAGAAAATCCTGACCAGAGAAACAAGGTGAGAAAATATGAAACTGTAGTATAATTGGAAACTTTGCATAATTCTTTATTTACTAATTCAGTGAAATCTGAATATTTGACAGTGAAATATGACATTTAAGACAGGGTGATTTGTATGAGCTAGAAGGATACAGTAAGTAGATAGAAAGAAGCCCGTCCTCTCTCTCAACCTACAGTATCTATCATGATCTCTACCAAAACAGGGAACAGGATGAGAAACTCAGGGTGAGATCATGCAGGGGATGGCATTAAAAACTTTGAAAAAAAAAAAGAAAGAAAAAAAGAAGTAAAGGTTTCTCACTTAGAAGTATGAGGTAGGGAGGGAGCTAGGGGACATCACCTCAGGTCTCCCCAGCAGGAACAAAATGTGTGCAGATCTAACTTCATATAAAAATACAATCCATTCATAATACTGTGGTTTGGGTGAAATGAGGAGGTTGCTTTATGTACACAGAGGCATGGGAATGTTCACACAATATCAGAAAAGCTTACACTGGATGTATAAATGATGGTCTGGAAGTGTTTAGAGATAGTTACTTCAAGGTGTAAAGCTAGTGATCTATGGTTGTCATTGATCCACAAATTGTGGTATGTTTTGCTGTTTTTTATTGCTCCAATAACATTTTACCTTTCACTTCACAAAAAATACTCTGCATAGCTAGTGTTAGCAGGTGGCTAATCTTTACAGTTAACCCACTTGTACCTGACATTTTATGTCCCTAGGAGAAATGTTCTCTGCTTTTGAAGTGTTTTAACAGTGTGACAGATGATGTTTTGAGAGAGAGAGAGAGAGAGAGAGAGAGAGAGAGAGAAATGTACATAGCTATTACTGTTTTAAAGCCCTGTGTGATGTGAACAGACTTCCTGTTTAGGTTAATGGAATACATGAACAAACATAAGTTAAATGCTTATCATATAATAGAACGGTCATGGGTTTTGCTTTTCTTTTCTTATTTTTTTTTAATAGCTGTCATGCGCTGTGAAGAAATGTGAATGTGTGGTTACTGACTGGAAACTGTCATGCATACATACACCCCAGCTGCTGGATAAATATTGGACCAACTACATGCTGGGTTAATTTAACCCAGCAAAATGGGTTATTTATTTAACCTAGCAAGATGGGTAAAATATCCAATACAAATGCTAGGTCATAAGTAACTGTTAGGAACCTCCACTAGAGGTTCACGTCTGTCTGTAGTTTTTGTTGGTCGACTCAGTTTCCCAGAAGGCACCTCAGTCAGGTGATGAGTGCTCACCTGAACTGAGGTGGCTCATTAAAGTTTCTATAAATAGCAGTTTGTTCTGGGAAACTGGGTCGAGCATTTTTGTTGAATTTTTTTGTTTGTTTGTTTTTGTATATATCCTATACCGTCATGTGGGCATTCCTTTTTGTTTCTTTAAGTTTGTTTTGTAACCTTTGTTTTCAGAGGGCTCTAGTTTTGCTTTCTGTATGTTCCTTGTTCTGATGGATTCATGGAGCTGCCCTGTTCAGTGTTTAGTTAGGCTGTGTCTCCTCCTGTGTCTTCCCTTGTATATGTAGCCACATGAGTGCTTAGCCGTTAGCAGGGTTGGCCACTGGTAGGCCTTGACGGCTAGTAGGGTTAGCCCCTAGTGGGATTGACTGCTAGTGGTTCTGGTCACTAGTAGGTTAGCCGCTAGCTTGGAATAGCCTCATGTGTGCCTTTCTTGTGTTCTGTTTCCTCTTTAGGTCCGTACTAACTCCATTAGATACTAACCCGGTTAGGTCAGCATCCTTTGTCTCCATATACCGTGTAGCTACTAACCCCACTAACCAGTCTCTGTCCCTCCAGTCCAGTCTCTGTCCCTCTTTTCCAACCATGTCCTGTCCAGCCTTGTTTCTAGTTCCCCTACGTGTCCTTAGTTAGCTCCAGCTCCATGTTTCCTCATCCTCAGTTCCCTGTGATAGTCCTCTGTTCCTTGTCAGTTCTCAGTTCTCTGTGTTAGCGCGCCGTTCCCTATGTCTTTCCTGAGCCCTAGTTTTAGTTTATGTTTGTTGTTTTGGTTCCTTTGTTTGGTTATGTCTGTTTGAATTTTGTAAATAAAGACTGTTTGTTTGCACATCCCTCTGCCTTCATGCCTACCCTCATGCCCACGGCAACCACACCATCAGCCGGTCTAGCCAAACCCACCAGCTAGACCCTAGACCCTTGACAGTAACTGTAATGGTGTTTTAATTCTACCTCACAAATAGGTTATTATTATTTTTATGTTTTACATGTCTATGGGTAAAACAGTTTAAACAGTTAAATTACTTTGATGTACTGGTCTATTACAAAAAAACATACATATATGCATTAAACACCCAATTAAATGTACAAGTCATAGAAAAAATATTTATATTTATTTTTCAAAAGCACAAGATCAGATAATATCAAACAAGTGCAACAGTGACATCATTACGATACTATTACTGAGAAGCACTAATGCCTGAGAGCAGTGCTGGCCATTATCTCGCAACATCAAGATGTAGGTGTATGGCCTCGACACTTCAGCCTGCTGGAGATATTCCATGCTGTTGGTTCCAACCTTAGAAAGAATTTAATTAAAGAAAGTAAAAGTTTATGGAAAAGGGTTGGCTAGTATGTATATTGGTAAGAAGATTAGTGTTTTGTAACACCTGAGCTTTTTATATGTGGTTGCTAATGCTAGCAACCTAGCTAAATGCTAGCATCATGCTGGCACTACAGTTAACAGTTTAACTTTCATTCATCACTTTACCATCTTCATACACCCTGCAAGCATTCTACAAAGAAAGCTAAAAAGCTCAGACATTTTTGCAGTTTCTTTCATACACAGGTGGGGTTCTTTGGTTTGGCTAGCTAGCAGTCATTGTCAGATAAACTAGCATGCTATAGCACGGACCAGGCTGAAAGTTAACATGGTAACAGTAATAAATGTTACATACAGTAAACAAAGTCAGTCATAGGTGAGTGAAAATGTGTATACAGACCTTAAATTTAACATTTACATTTCCTGTTAAATGCATGAGGAGAAGACCAAAAAAAAAAGACACAAAGCTGACACAGCTTACTGAATACACCAGTGAACTCCGAGGGAGGGGCAGTCTTGTCTGTGATGTTAGCTGTTACTAGCTAACCCAACTGCAACCCAGCAAGCTGGGTTAAACAAAATGCACCCAACTCCCTGTAAATAACCCAGAAAAATGACCCAACAGAGGCAACCCAGCATTTTTTTTAGAGTGTATTACTTTATTGATACTCATTGTTTGGCTTATGTGGTACTTATTATTATATGTATGTGGTGTGTAACTGAGTATGTTATTGTTGGACAAATAACAGTTGACAGTTTATATTTGAGCAATAATCGTATTATAAGGTATTGTGTCTGTGTACACCCTAAAAAATGCTGGGTTAAAAACAACCCAAACTGGGTTGTTTTTAACCCAGCTGCTGGATAAATATTGGACCAACTACATGCTGGGTTAATTTAACCCAGCAAAATTAGTTATTTATTTAACCCAGCAAGATGGGTAAAATATTCAATCCAAATGCTAGGTCATATTTAACTGTAATGCTGAGTTAATTCTACCTCACAAATAGGTTATTATTATTTTTATGTTTTACATGTCTATGGGTAAAACAGTTTAAATAGTTAAATTACTTTGATGTACTGGTCTATTACAAAAAAAACACAAAGTTTTGCAAACCATACATATATGCAAAAAACAACACTCAATTAATTGTACAAAGCATAGAAAAAATATTTATATTTATTTTTCAAAAGCACAAGATCAGATAATACAAAACAAGTTCAACAGTGACATCACTACTATACTATTACTCAGAAGCACTAATGCCTGAGAGCAGTGCTGGTCATTATCTCCTAACATCAGGCTGTAGGGGTTCGGCCTCAACATTTCAGCCTGCTGGAGATATTCCACTGTGTTGGATCCAACCTTAAAAAGAAAGAAATTAAAGAAAGTAAAAGTTTATGGAAAAATCGAGAGGGTTGGCTAGTATGCATATTTGTAAGAAGATTAGTGTTTTAGAACACCTCAGCTTTTCATACGTTTCTTTCATACACAGGTGGGGTTCTTTGGTTTGGCTAGCTAGCAGCCATTGTCAGATAAACTAGCATGCTATAGACCAGCCTGAAAGTTTGAGTGTAACACGGTAAGAGTAATAAATGTTACACACAGTAAACAAATTCAGTCATAGCTGAGTGAAAGTTTGTATACAGACCTTATATTTAACGTTTACATTTCCTCTTAAATGCTTGAGGAGGAAGAAAAAAAAACACGAAGCCGACACAGCCACTGATTACACCGGTGAACTTCAGGGAAGGGGCGGTCTGATCTGTGAAGTTAACTGTCTCTAGCTAACCCAACTCCAACCCAGCAAGCTGGGTTTAAAAAAAGTACCCAACTCCCTGTAAATACCCAGAAAAATTACCCAACAAAGACAACCCAACGTTTGGGTAGTAAAAACAACCCAGCATTTTTTAGTCTGTAGTAGAAGAAGAAGTAGTGCATCAGGAGAGACCAATCAAGTGAACATTTAATAAATGCCCATTATGGTGTAGTAGGAAATAATGTATTGATTTTTAAATAAAGAAGTCCCAACGAATTTAAAACCTGTTTACATCAATCATAATGCTTTATTTTGAAATCTTGATATTTTGATATGATCAGGTCACTGTCCAACTCCCTACCCATGGCATACAGAGGATCCAATACCAACCACATCCTGAGCTAGATGATAGATGTGAGTCGTGTCCCAAGGCGACTGAGCCACAATTAATGTAACTATGGACAGAAATACATTTTATGACTTTGCATAAGGTTAACAAAATTATACCAGTCATGAAAGTATGTGTTGGCAGATCGATATAACTGGTTTGATAATAAAAGGTGTTTGTTGAACTGTTGTATAAAAGAAATATCCCACTGAAGGTTGTGCTGTTCTGCTCATTATGAGTATGGCTGTGTTTCTGTATCTGGCTGCACCCTCATGCCTACAACCACGTGACACCAGTGCTGATGACCTGCACAACTCCTGTTGAACTCAAACAACAATTGAATTTCCTAGAAAGAAGGGACAGGCACATTAACTGTTTACAAAAGAAGAAGTTTAAGCACATCATTCTCTCTCTCTCTCTCTTTCTCTCTCTTTGTAGCAACACAGGAAGTAGTGAGGCTTAAACACAAAACACTGCTCAGTCAGTCAGTCATTATACAGACAGGATGGAGCTCAGTCCTCTCCCTGTGATGCTCTGTGAGTAAATGTTTTCTTTGTATCTTCATTAGAGTGAGTGGTGTGTATAATGTTGTTCATCTGCAGTCTGAATGTCCTGAGTGATGAGCTTATTGTGTGATTAGGACATTGTGTGTACTTCAGCATGACAGCATATACACTTTTGAAACTCAATAAACCAGTAAATTTTATTCAAGATGAGCTGCGTGAGAAGCTTCGCTACCTTGGCTTGCTTCGGGAACCAGGCCTCCAGTCCTCGGCATTGCCTGATGCCGGTAGCCGGAGGAGGGGACATCGTAAGCGGTGCGCGAGGAAGCGGAAGCGCGGCAAGCGGGCGGGAGTCTGTGCTAGGCTAAAAACAAACCCTAGCTGGCCGGGTTAGGGTTAGGGTTAACCCTAACCCTAACCCTAGGAGTACATGTCATCAGTGACCAGCTACATCAACAAGTGCACCGGCGACTACACTGACTTGGAGGAGTACACATCATCAATGACCAGCCACATCAACAAGTGCACCAATGACGTCACTGTCTCCAAGAACATCATCTCACGACCCAACCAGAAACCGTGGATCACTGCGGAGGTACGTGCACTTCTGAAGACCAGAGTCTCTGCCTTCAGAACGGGAGACAAGGCGGCCCTAAGAACAGCAAGGGCCAAACTGTCCCGGGCCATCAGTGAGGCGAAGCGTGCACATGCCCAGAGAATCCACAATCACTTCAGAGACAGCGGTGACACACGGCACATGTGGCAGGGCATACAAGCCATCACCAACTACAGGACTTCATCACCTACTTGTGACAGTGATAGCTCCCTTCCGAATGCACTGAACAGCTTCTATGCATGGTTCGACATACAGAACGACGTGACGGCGAGGAAGACTATCCCTCCTCCGAACGACCAGGTGCTGTGTCTCACCACGGCTGATGTGAGGAAAACTCTGTGAAGAATCAACCCTCGTAAAGCTGCTGGACCAGACAACATCCCAGGCAGAGTGCTCAGGGAATGTGCAGAACAGCTGGCAGATGTTCTCACCGACATCTTCAACATCTCTCTGAGCAGCGCCATCGTTCCCACATGCTTCAAGTCTACCACCATCGTCCCCGTGCCGAAGAAGTCTTCTTTGTCCTGTCTCAATGACTACCGCCCTGTTGCACTCACACCCATCATCATGAAGTGCTTCGAGCGGCTCGTCATGAGACATATCAAGACCCTGCTGCCTCCCTCACTGGACCCCCTGCAGTTTGCGTATCGTCCAAACCGTTCGATGGACGACGCCATCTCCACCACACTCCACCTGGCACTGACACACCTGGATAAGAAGTACACTTACGTTAGAATGCTGTACATAGATTTCAGTTCAGCATTCAATACAATCATCCCCCAACAACTGATCGGGAAGCTGAGCCTGTTGGGATTGAACACCTCCCTCTGTAACTGGATCCTGGACTTCCTGACCGAAATACCTCAGGCAGTGCGGATCGGGAACTCCAGCACCACCAAACTGAGCACTGGGGCCCCCCAGGGCTGTGTGCTCAGTCCCCTGCTGTTCACACTGCTGACTCATGATTGTGTAGCTCCAATCATATCATCAAGTTTGCTGATGACACGAGCGTGATAGGTCTCATCAGCAAGAACGACGAGTCGGCGTACAGAGAGGAAATGCAGAGGCTAACGGACTGGTGTACAGACAACAACCTGTCTCTGAACGTCGATAAGACAAAAGAGATGATTGTTGACTTCAGGAGGACACAGAGCGACCACTCTCCACTCAGCATCGATGGCTCTTCTGTGGAGATCGTCAAGAGCACGAAATTCCTGGGTGTCCACCTGGAGGAGAACCTCACCTGGTGCCTCAACACCAGCTCTCTGCATAAGAAAGCCCAACAATGTCTTTTCTTCCTGAGAAGGCTGAGAAAGGCACAGCTTCCACCACCAATCCTCACCACCTTCTATAGAGGAACCATCGAGAGCATCCTGAGCAGCTGCATCACTGTCTGGTTTGGGAATTGTTCCATATCAGACCGCAAGTCCCTACAGCGGATAGTGAGGACAGCTGAGAAGATCATCGGGGTCTCTCTCCCCTCTATCGAAGACATCTACACCACATGCTCCATCCGCAAAGCCACCAGCATTGTGGCTGACCAGACACATCCATCACACACACTCTTCACTCTCCTGCCATCTGGAAAAAGGTACCGAAGCATTCGGGCACTCACATTCAGACTATGTAACAGTTTCTACCCACAAGCCATCCGTCTCCTCAACACAAAGAGACTGGACTGATAAACACACACACACACACACACACACACACACACACACACACACACACACACAAACACACACACACACAAACACACACACACACACACACACACACACACACACACACACACACACACACACAAATCACTAAAATAGACGAACTAAATAACATCCAGACTGAACTGATAAACACACATATGCACAATCACACTGATTTACAACCACCTTAATTTGTTCATACCTACCTATCTGAACTGCTCTTTGCAATATTTGCACAATATTTTTATTTCACTTTGCGATTTGCACAACAATATTTTTGAACACGATGTAAATTGTTTACTTGCTGCTCTCTCCACTACCTCAACCCATACCTTCTCACTAAAAAGGTATTCTTAACTGTAACGTGTTACGTTGTTGTGTTGTCATGTACTGTAGCACACGTTTGCACATGCACTTTGTTGTCTGCTGTCTTTGTTGTCTCTTTTTGTATAGAAATTGATAGTTTTTTTTAGGTTAACTTAAAAATGTAAAATCTGCGTTGTTAAATTTCTGTTGTTAATTTATGTCGTTGCATGTATGTAGCACCTTGGTTCTGGAGGAACGTTGTTTCATTTCACTGTGTACTGAACTGTACATGGTTGAAATGACAATAAAAGCCTACTTGACTTGACTTGACTTGACTGACTTCGAATTTTTTCCCACGATCCTGTTTCCGCCCCTCCTGCGCACCTGTTTCCTATCCTCCGCTGATTACTCCAGCAATTTAAGCATGATCTGCATGCAGCTTAAATCGCTGGATTATCTTGTGTGTTACATACCTCGATTTTCTCGCATTTTCTTTTTCTCATGTTCACGTTGCCAAGTTCACTTTGTTTCTCGGTTCTCGTTTTTTGATCTCCCGGTTTTGATCTCACGTTTCCTTGCTTTTGACCACGGCGTTTCAGTTACATTTTTTGGATTGTTCACGTTGCCAAGTTCACTTTGTTTCTCGGTTCTCGCTTTTTGTCTCTCATTTCGAATTTGTTCGCCTTGCTCTTTTTGATCTCCCGCTTCCTTGCTTTTGACCACGGCGTTTCGTTTAAGTTTTTTTGGATTGTTGCTTCGCTGCTTGATTTTCCGGTTACTGATTGAACTCTTTTGACTACGGCTCTCGCTTTACGATTTGTCTTAGATGCTATGCTGACTGATCTCTCGGTATTTGACCTTCGGTTCCGCGTTCCGACCATGCTCCTGTTTAACGTGACTCTCGTTCCTCTGCGCTTCGATTCAACTCGTTCTGCTCCGTTCCATGACAGAATAATCCAGCGAGCGATATGAATCCAGCAGATGTTGACCGCATGAAATTGGCGCTGGAGAGTCAACGCGCACTTCTCAGAGATCACCAGCAGGGGCTGTTCCGCACAAAGCTAACTGTCACTGATGTCACGACCCAGCTCCAACGGCTCCAACTCTCTCCAGTGCAAAGTGGGGGCTCCTGCATGCAACGGGAACCACAGCTCCCCGCCGCTCCCACCTATGGCACCTGTCGCTTCTTCCCCTCTCAGTGCACGCTGATATTTGAGCTCCAGCCCTCCACGTTTTCCACTGAACGCTCAAAGGTTGCGTACGTGATAACTCTCCTCTCAGGACGAGCTCGGGAATGGAGCACTGCACTCTGGGATGCTCACGACCTCTCCTGCTTCAATTACAAAGATTTTGCTAAAGAGATGAGGAGGGTGTTCGAACGCTCATGTCATGGTAGGGAGGCAGGTCACAAGTTGTTAAAGCTCCGCCAAGGCTCACACACAGCCTATGACTACGCCATTGAGTTCAAGACCCTAGCTCTCTCCAGTGGGTGGAATGGTCGGGCCCTGAGTGACACCTTTTTCAAAAGACTGACTGAGACACCCCAGGATGTGCTAATCTCCCACGAACTTCCCTCGTCACTCCAAAGGCTCATGGATCTAGCTGGCCGAGTGGATTCACGCCTCCGTCTTCGAAGTTCAGCCAGACTCTCACCACCCAGAAACCTCCCACGACCCCCCTCCCCACGAACTAACCTTCAGGAGGTCACGACCCATGCAACAGAACCCGTATCTCCCCTGAAGAACGCCGCCGCTGCGGAGTGGAGTGTGCCTGCTTCTACTGTGGGAGATCTTGTCATCAACTCAAGAACTGTCCAGTAAAGCATCCTCTATTCCAGCTGGAAGGGCTGGAAGGTGTGACTCCAGGAAAATTCCCATATGAACGCCATCTGCTTCCCGTCTTCCTCATCCACGAGCAACAAACCCACCTGGTTCAAGCGTCGATTGATTCAGGTTCAGAACGCAGTTTGATCAATGCGGCTTCAGCCAAGGCTCTGGGAATCCCCGGTCTTCCTTTGGAGACCCACCTCAAGGTTCAGGAACTCAACTGCAGCCTGCTCCCATCTATCACCCCCAGGACTCCCCTCGTCGGCCTAGGAGTCTCGGGCAACCACTTAGAGCAGACTCCACTGTTTATTATAGAAGGATCACATGCCACTGTCGTCCTAGGCCTGCCCTGGCTAACCTGTCACAACCCACAAATCGATTGGATCAGGAACACAATCGTAGCTTGGAACCCATCATGTGCTACTACCTGCTTGCGAGCTGCAGCCACGTCTTGTCTCAGTCCTGCATCTGTGGAGGAACCACCAGATCTCACCAATGTCCCTTCAGATTACCATGATCTCAAGGAGGTCTTCAGTAAATCTCATGCTGTCTCTCAGCCCCCCACTGACAATATGACTGCGCGCCATCGCCCTGCTCCCAGGCACCACCCCTCCCAAGGGCCGTCTATACTCTCTGGCACCCAGGGAACGGGAGGCAATGACTCATTACATCTTGGAATCCCTTGTGGCGGGGATTATTCGCCCTTCCTCCTCCCCGGCGGGGGCTGGTTTCTTTTTTGTGGGTAAAAAAAACTGGTTCCCTTCGCCCGTGTATCGATTATAGAGGCTTTAATAAGATCATGGTGAAGAACCAATATTCCCTTCCGTTAATGGCGACCACCTTTGAACTCTTCCAGGGAGTAAAGATTTACACTAAACTGGACCTACGCAATGCTTACCACCTCGTCCGAATCCGTGAGTGTAACGAATGGAAGACTGCTTTTAACACCCCAACAGGACACTATGATGTCGTGATGTCATCCGGCTGTCTTTCAGGCCCTCATCAATGACGTCCTCCATGATTTCATGAATTCATCTGTGTTCATCTATCTGGACGATATTCTGATCTTCTCTTGAGACCTAGGGGAGCACCAGCTTCATGTTTGACAGGTGCTGCAAAGACTCTTAGAAAACAATCTGTTTGTAAAGGGGAGAAGTGCGAATTTCACACAATGACCACCACATTCCTGGGTTTCGTCATTAGCCCCTCAGGCATTAAAATGGAGTCTGCTAAGCTTTTACCGCTGCTTCATTCGTGGCTACAGCTCCATTGCTGCCCCCTTAACAGCCCTGACTTCTCCCAAGACATGTTTCTGTTGGGACATGAACACAGAAATAGCCTTCTCTGAACTCAAGAAATGGTTCACGTCTGCCCCAATCCTGACCATTCCAGATCCGTCAGGTTAGTTTGTCGTGGAAGTCGACGCTTCCAGCACAATGGTAGGAGGTGTACTTTCCCAGAGAGCTGCGCATGACAACAAGCTACACCCCTGCTCTTTCTTCTCACATCATCTAACCCCCGCTGCGACGAACTACGGCATCAGCGATCGAGAACTACTGGCCATCAAGCTGGCCCTGGAAGAGTGGAGACCTGGACTACCTACAAAACGCCAAGAGGCTAAATTCTCGCCAGGCTTGGTGGTCACTGTTTTTTGCCAGGTTCAACTTTATCCTCTCCTATCATCCTGGGTCTCCAGGCAGTTTTCCCCTACTCACGACTCCACGACTCACGGCTGCGAATGAGACCATCATTCCCCTGTCATGCTTGCTTGCAGCAGCCGAGCTTGATATTGAGACCAAGGTCCAGCAAGCCCTGTCTCATGAACCCAGGCCAAGTAATGTGCCTCCTAACCAGCTCCAAGCTCTCCTGCCATCCTGCTTCAGCTTGAACCCTGGTTCAAGTCCAGCAATGCTTCTGGTTTCCCACGGTAAAGGAGGACACGTCCAGCTTCGTGGCAGCATTGCAACACCAACACCGCACCGGCAGACCACTACCAATCCCATCCCATACATGGTCTAACATTGCCCTGGATATTGTCACAAGGTTTCCCTCCTCCGACAGCCACTCATGAATCATGACCATGGTGGATCGGTTCCCTAAGGCTGCACATTTCGATTTACTACCCAAACTCCCATCTTCCAACGAGACAGCTGACCTCTTGATTATGCACATTTTCGGGCTTCACGGTCTCCCCAAATACATCATTTCCTACCATGGGCCCCAGTTCACCTCTCAATTTTGGAATGCATTTTGCAGACTCATTGGAGCCACGCCCAGTCTCTCCTCAGGTTTTCACGCCTAATCCAATAGTCAGACTGAAAGAATGAACCAGTCCTAAGGTAGACCTAAAGTGCCTGGCTTCCTGAAATGTCACCTCTTGGAGCAAGTTTTTGCCTTGGGTGGAGTACGCCCACAACTCCCAGGTATCGTCATCTACTGGTTTGTCTCCCTTCCAGTGCTGCCTGGGCTATCAACCACCATTGTTCTCGTCTCAGGAGGAGGAGGTCAGTGTCCCATCTGCCGAAGCTTTTATCCGACGCTGCAGAAGGACCTGGCTACAAGCAAGGAGAACGCTGTTAAGATCAGATAATATAAAAGAAGTTAAACAGCGACATCATTACGATACTATTACTGAGAAGCACTAATACCTGAGAGCAGTGCTGGTCATTATCTCGCAACATCATGATGTAGGTGTATCTTCATTCGAGTGAGTGTTGGGTATAAAGTTGTTCATCTGCAGTCTGAATGTCCTGAGTGATGAGTTTATTGTGTGATTAGGACATTGTGTGTACTTCAGCATGACTGCTCAGGTGGATCAGTGTATCCATATCTGTTATGAGAAGGGTTTAGTTTGATGTGTAACTACTCTCAGTAACTATGATAGTCCAACAGGTAAGAGTACAAGTACAGCAAGTTTAAAACATGGGGTTTAAATAATCTAATCTAATTATTAAAAGTTGAAATATCTTCACCTCCTGTTCTGCAGCTGTTCTGCCATTTCTTGTGCAGAAGGTTTTAACAAAACCCTGTTAGCATAAACTAGGCTTACTGAGAATATGGTTCATACATTTCCGTTTTTGTTGCTGAGATGTTCTGTACATTAAAATATCTCATTACAGTAAGGTAATTCTATAAAACACTAATACCATACACCATATACTGATCCCACACGTATAATTATTATTTGCTAATTTATTATTATTATTTGCTAATTTAATTCATGGCAAGTTATATAGAGGCCTGAGAGCAGCGATACACTCTTGACTGTGGTGTTTTATTTTAGGAATGTCATGATTCATGTCCTGTCTGAATTTTTTCCCACGATCCCGTTTCTGCCCTTCCTGTTTCCTATCCTCCGCTGATTACTCCAGCAATTTAAGCATGATCTGCATGCAGCTTAAATCGCTGGATTATCTTGTGTGTTACATACCTCGATTTTCTCGCGTTTTCTTTTTCTCATGTTCACGTTGCCAAGTTCACTTTGTTTCTCGGTTCTCGCTTTTTGTCTCTCATTTCGAATTTGTTCGCCTTGCTCTTTTTGATCTCCCGGTTTTGATCTCACGCTTCCTTGCTTTTGACCACGGCGTTTAGTTTACGTTTTTTTGGATTGTTGCTTCACTGCTTGATTTTCCGGTTGCCGATTTAACTCTTCGTCTTTTTTGACTACGGCTCTCACTTTACGATTTGCCTTAGACGCTATGCTAACTGATCTCTCGGTATTTGACCTTCGCTTCCGCGTTTCGACCGTGCTCATGTTTAACGTGACTCTCGTTCCTCTGCGCTTCGATTCACCTCATTCCGCTCCGTTCCATGATAGAATAATCCAGCCAGCGATATGAATCCAGCAGATGCTGACCGCATGAAATTGGCGCTGGAGAGTCAACGCGCACTTCTCAGAGATCACCAGCAGGGGCTGTTCCGCACAAAGCTAACTGTCACTGATGTCATGACCCAGCTCCAACGGCTCCAACTCTTTCCAGTGCAAAGTGGGGGCTCCTGCATGCAACGAGAACCACAGCTCCCCGCGCCTCCCACCTATGGCACCTGTCGCTCCTTCCCCTCTCAGTGCACGCTGATATTTGAGCTCCAGCCCTCCACGTTTTCCACTGAACGCTCAAAGGTTGCGTACGTGATAACTCTCCTCTCAGGACGAGCTCGGGAATGGAGCACTGCACTCTGGGATGCTTACGACCTCTCCTCCTCCAATTACAAAGATTTTGCTAAAGAGATGAGGAGGGTGTTCGAACGCTCATGTCATGGTAGGGAGGCAGGTCACAAGTTGTTAAAGCTCCGCCAAGGCTCACACTCAGTTTATGACTATGCCATTGAGTTCAAGACCCTAGCTCTCTTCAGTGGGTGGAATGGTCGGGCCCGGAGTGACACCTTTTTCAAAGGACTGACTGAGACACTCCAGGATGTGCTAATCTCCCACGAACTTCCCTGATCACTCCAAAGGCTCATGGATCTAGCTGGCCGAGTGGATTCACGCCTCCGTCTTCGAAGTTCAGCCAGACTCTCACCACCCAGAAACCTCCCACGACTCCCCTCCCCACGAACTAACTTTTAGGAGGCATCCTCTAGTCCAGCTGGGAGGGCTCGAAGGTGTGACTCCAGGAATATTCCCATATGAACGCCATCTGCTTCCCGTCTTCCTCATTTATGAGCAACAAACCCACCTGGTTCAAGCGTCGATTGATTCAGGTTCAGAACGCAGTCTGATCGATGCGGCTTCAGCCAAGGCTCTGGAAATCCCCGCTCTTTATTTGGAGACCCACCTCAAGGTTCAGGAACTCAACTGCAGCCTGCTCCCATCAAACCGCCCCAGGACTCCCCTTGTCGGCCTAGGAGTCTCGGGCAACCACTTAGAGCAGACTCCACTGTTTATTATGGAAGGATCACATGCCACTGTCGTCCTAGGCCTGCCCTGGCTAACCCGTCACAACCCACAAATCGATTGGATCAGGAACACAATCGTAGCTTGGAACCCATCATGTGCTACTACCTGCTTGCGAGCTGCAGCCACGTCTTGTCTCAGTCCTACATCTGTGGAGGAACCACCAGATCTCACCAATGTCCCTTCAGATTACCATGATCTCAAGGAGGTCTTCAGTAAATCTCATGCTGTCTCTCAGCCTCCCCACTGACAATAAACTGTGCGCCATCAACCTGCTCCCAGGCACCATGCCTCCCAAGGGCCATCTATACTCTCTGTCACCCAGGGAACGGGAGGCAATGACTCATTACATCTCGGAATCCCTTGTGGCGGGGATCATTTGCCTTTCCTCCTCACCGGCGGGGGCTGGTTTCTTTTTGTGAGTAAAAAAAAATGGTTCCCTTTACCCGTGCATTGATTATAGAGGCCTTAATGAGATCACGGTGAAGAATCGATATTCCCTTCCGTTAATGGCGACCACCTTTGAACTCTTCCAGGGAGTAAAGATTTACACTAAACTGGACCTACGCAATGCTTACCACCTCGTCCGAATCCATGAGTGTAACGAATGGAAGACTGCTTTTAACACCCCAACAGGACACTATGAGTACCTGGTGATGTCGTCCGGCTGTCTTTCAGGCCCTCATCAATGACGTCCTCCGTGATTTCATGAATTCATCTGTGTTCATCTATATGGACGATATTCTGATCTTCTCTTGAGACCTAGGGGAGCACCAGCTTCATGTTTGACAGGTGCTGCAAAGACTCTTAGAAAACAATCTGTTTGTAAAGGGGAGAAGTGTGAATTTCACACAATGACCACCACATTCCTGGGTTTCGTCATTGGGCCCTCAGGCATTAAAATGGAGTCTGCTAAGCTTTTACCGCCGCTTCATCCGGGGCTACAGCTCCATTGCTGCCCCCTTAACAGCCCTGACTTCTCCCAAGACATGTTTCTGTTGGGACATGAACACAGAAATAGCCTTCTCTGAACTCAAGAAATGGTTCACGTCTGCCCCAATCCTGACCATTCCAGATCGGTCAGGTCAGTTTGTCGTGGAAGTCAACACCTCCAGCACAGGGGTAGGAGGTGTATTTTCCCAGAGAGCTGCGCATGACTACAAGCTACACCCCTGCTCTTTCTTCTCACATCATCTAACCCCCGCCGAAGCGAACTACGGCATCAGCGATCGAGAACTACTGGCCATCAAGCTGGCCCTGGAAGAGTGGAGACACTGGTTAGAGTGGGACAGAGATCCCATTTCTGGTCTCGACCAACCACAAGAACCTGGAATACCTACAAAACGCCAAGAGGCTAAATTCTCGCCAGGCTTGGTGGTCACTGTTTTTTGCCAGGTTCAACTTTATTGAACATAGTGACATGCTTCCTAACCACCTCCAAGCTCTCCTGCCATCCTGCTTCAGCTTGAACCCTGGTTCAAGTCCAGTAATGCTTCTGGTTTCCCACGGTAAAGGAGGACACGTCCAGCTTTGTGGCAGCATTGCAACACCAACACCGCACCGGCAGACCACTACCAATCCCATCCCATCCATGGTCTAACATTGCCCTGGATATTGTGACAGTGTTACCCTCCTCCGATGGCCACTCGTGCATCATGACCATGGTGCATCGGTTCCTGAAATGTCACCTCTTGGAGCAAGTTTTTGCCTTGGGTGGAGTACGCCCACAACTCCCAGATATCGTCATCTACTGGTTTGTCTCCCTTCCAGTGCTGCCTGGGCTATCAACTACCATTGTTCTCATCTCAGGAGGAGGAGGTCAGTGTCCCATCTGCCCAAGCTTTTATCCAACGCTGCAGAAGGACCTGGCTACAAGCAAGGAGAACGCTGTTACGGGTCGGCAGAAGATACAAGAGACAGGCCGACTGCAAATGCTCTCAGG
>JAAGKR010011968.1:0-7500 GCA_011419295.1 Clarias macrocephalus
TGTGTGTGTGTGTCACTGAGGCAGATGTGTGTGTGTGTGTCACTGAGGCAGATGTGTGTGTGTGTGTGTGTGTGTGTGTCACTGAGGCAGATGTGTTTGTGTGTGTGTGTGTGTGTGTCACTGAGGCAGATGTGTGTGTGTGTGTCACTGAGGCAGATGTGTGTGTGTGTGTGTGTGTGTGTGTGTCACTGAGGCAGATGTGTTTGTGTGTGTGTGTGTGTGTCACTGAGGCAGGTGTTTGTGTGTGTGTGTGTGTGTGTGTGTGTGTGTGTGTGTGTGTCACTGAGGCAGATGTGTTGATGCCACTGATGCAGACACTGTATGTGTGTGTGTGTGTGTGTGTGTGTGTCACTGGGGCAGATGTGTGTGTGACAGGTGTTGTAACTGCACTCTCTGCTGCATTCAGGTGATCTCAGTGTGCTACGTGCAGAAAATCCGCCTGCAGTTCCGCGTCCCACCGATAGGGCGACTCGTCTGGCATTAAATTCCAAACCGCCTGCGCGCGGACATGTAGTGCACTAAGTAGTGCACTATGGTAGCCGTGGGCGCCATTTTATCAAACGCTATGTAGTGCATTCAGGGAGAAAGTTGAGTGTTGTTTGAGATTCATGCCGAGTTTTTCGGCTGGCTGTGTTTAGCCGATGTGAATTGTGCTAATTCTGACATTTAACTCCGGAAACACAAATGTAAACGCGTTAACAGCCTTTAAAGCTCGAACATCACGCTCGGCTCTACTTTAGCTGTCAGACAGCGGTGAGTAGGAACCAAAACTCCGACAGTTTGATGAAATGCTTCGCTTCGGGACCCAAATAATCCAGTCAGAGAGTGAGGTTTTGTCTTGAAGCGAGGTAGGAGCAGCAACATGGCGCCTGTTAGCATGTTAGCAACAACACGGAGCGCTTTTTATTCTCCGGCGCTGTCGCTTCATCTCGCTCCTTCTCGAACTCTCTCTCATTAGAAACACATTCTTAAACAACAACATCAAATATCCGTCCGGTTTATAAAAGTGTCCTCGAACTCATAGTTTATTCTGGATCTCGTTATTAGATTTCAGAATGAAAAAAAAAACACTTTGTTTCTGTTGTATTTTCTTTCTACTGTGTTTTTTCTTAATTTTAATTTGTGAATAAATAAACCACAAAAAAAGCAATTTTTTATTGACACTCAACGCAGAATGTTTTATCTTCACACATTTACATTCCGACACAGGAGCTCTGTCTGTGTGTGTGTGTGTGTGTGTGTCCCAAACTGTCTCCGGTTGTAACAGGAGTAAACACACACACACACACACAGAGACAGACAGACACGAGCTGCTGCAGCTGTTTGATCAGACGCTGAGTCGGTGTACCGGTCTAACCGCGATATATTATGTAATTAATGACACTTTTATCGTAACACGCCACGCGTGATGACGTCACAAGTTGTTTGTTTTCACACTGGTGGTGTGCTGGTCAGGGTCTGGGTTCGATTCTCCACATCGGGGTCTGTGTGCAGGACGAGTTCCCCTGGGCTTGGTGGGTTTCCTCAGGGTTCTCCAGTTTCCTCCCACAGTTCAAAGACATGTAGATTAGGATAATTGGTGTTCCCAGAATGCCTGGAGTGAGTGAGTGAGTGAGTGAGTGTGTGTGTGTGTGTGTGTGTGTGTGTGTGTGTGTGTGTGTGTGCGCGCGCGCCCTGCGATAGTTTGGCACCACGTCTAGGGTGTACCCCGCCTCATGCCCTAATTCCCCAGGGATATGCTCCGCCCCCGCGACGCTGTATACTGGATAAAGCGGTGTAGATGATGAGTGAGTGAGAGCACTAATGATTAGATCAGCACTAATGTCTTCTATGAGTTTTAACAATCCCTGATACAGGTGGAAATGTAATAAAGATTAAGTAAAAAAAAAAAACAGGTGAATATAAACCGCTCTCACTCCATGGTACAGTTTACTGTAAAACTCAACTTATATTTTATATTATAATTAAGGCTGTTGATATTAACATGTTAACACATGGGATTACTCTAGAAGTTTTAATGCATTACTATTTTTGAATGCAAATGAATTCTATAACCAAGTTTGACCTTATTGGCTTCCCATAATCGCAGCGCGGTTACCCGGCTGTGTGTGATAACGGCAAGTTTAGCGCGGATAATCAGCCGCCTGAGGAAACACCACCAAGTTTCTTTATAAAAAGCTTCTAGGTGGAAGTGTGGATAAAACCAGTGTCGTCGCGATTAATCACAGACTATGACTGTAATTAACTAGATTTTTTTTTTATCGATTGACATCACTAATTATAACCATCTGACCTGCTGGATCAAATGCCCCCCCTCCCCACACACACACACACACACACACACACACACACACACACACACACACACACACAGAGAACCATGAAGATATATTGTTAGGACTGAGTCTGCTATGAGCATTTTACTCCCAGGTCTCGCTCCCTGAGCAGTTAATAAGTCCAGTTCGGTACACTCGCGTAGAGACAGCGTGAGGGATCTCAGACACCTATCATACGCAAATCAGCAGAGTTCTGTAATGTATACGTGATGACGTTCGTCCTGGTCTGATCTGTGTTACAGAAACTTATATATGTGTGGATGGATGGTTCTGTGTACATGCCACCCGGCACATCAGGCAACAAATATATACAGCAGGCCGGTTCTGTGTGTATGTATTTCAGTTTTGATTTTGCAGATTAATTTTGCGTTACAGGCTTTTGTAATGGGTTTTATAATGTTAGGGATGTTGCACTGGGTCACACTTGTTGCGGTGATGTGGATTTGTACTAATGTTTTATTACTTTTTTGATTGTGCCAGAGAATTCTACAGAATTTTATAGAAATTAATAGAGATTCAGTGATGCATCATGATTCCTTTGTGTGGCACTTCATGCATCACCACACTGAGGCATGGCACGGAGGCATAGCAGTTAGCACTGTGACCTTGAGGGTCGAGTGTTTGGTTCTCACCTCGAGTCTGTGTGTGAAGTTTGCATGTTAACATTTGAACATTTGAGCATTTGGCGCATGCTCTTATCCAGAGCGACTTACATGTTATCTCTCCTCACATCTGACACATTGAGGGTTAAGAGCCTTGCTCAAGCAACATGGTGGTGTCAGGGTTTGAACCCAGGACCTTCCGATTCAAAGTTCAAAACCTTAAGCAATGAGCTACCTTCAGCACAGTGAAATAGCTTTTTTTCACATATCCCCAGTAAGAAGCAGAGTAAGGATACAGCGCCCCCTGTAGCAGAGAGGGTTAAGGGCATTGCAGTGGTGGTGCTTGGGCTCGAACCCCTGACCTTCCAATTAGTAGCCCAATAATCCACAGCCTTAACCCATTGAACCACCACTTTGTCTCTCGTCACGTCCTCCCTCTTTGGTGGGTTTTCTCTGGGTACTCCGGTGCCACCCCCCCCCCCCCCCCCCCAAGTCCGAACATATAGATAAGGCTAATTGTGTTTGTAACATGACAAAATGTGGAAAAGTTCAAGTGGTACGAATACTTTTGCAATGCACTGTAAATTAAAAACCAAAACATTGATATCACGACCATGAAGGAATAGCAAAATACGATCGTGTATAAATCATAATCATGAAGCTATCACACTTTCTGCACCATTGTTATTATTATGATTATTATTATTATTATTATTGTGAAGTTGAACATTGTACGAATGTAAAAAGCCTTGTGTGTGCGTGTGTGTGTTACTGTGGGCTGCAGGTGCGAGTGAGCAGCCATGTCTCGGGTGGTGAAGAAGCGGCAGGCCGACCCCAAGGTGGTGCAGTACGTGTGGTCGGCCATCAAAGTGATCCGCAGCCAGAAACAGATCGCTAACATGGACCGGATCTCAAAGTAAACCCTCGTCATCGTTCAGCTTGGCTTTAGACAATCTGTCAGAGGGGAAAGACTGAGGAACTGACCTGTGTGCACGTGTGTGTGTGTGCGCGCGTGCGTGTGCGCTGTGCTGCAGGTATCTGAGCCGTGTGTACGGGATGCACCCCAAAGAGACGTCCAGACAGCTGGTGTTAGCGGTGAAGGACGGGCTGGTGGTGGAGACGCTCACCGTCGGCTGTAAGGGCTCGAAGGCTGGAGTGGAGCAGGAGGGATACTGGCTGCCCGGAGACGAGATGGTGAGAAAAACCTACAACATCTGTACTGTAACACACTGCTACAGCATCACTACTACAGCACACACACACACACACACACACACACACACACACACACACACACAGTATTACAGTGCAGCATGTTTATTCTTTAGCACACCTGCAGCACAGGTTCACACACATGATCACATGTCAGTGTGTGTGTGTGTGTGTGTGTGTGTGTGTGTGTGTGTCTGTGTGTGTTCAACACCAGCTCTGCTTGCTGTTTCTGTCTGTTTTCTGTGTAAATGTAAAGATTTACAGTATCATTAGAGCGTCTCATGTTTATCCCCGTCTCCATCCTGTCAGTGTTGAGAGACGGTACAGTGTCAGTAACGGGCGAGATTCCACTCCTGAGTGTGAGACGGAATTCACAGCAGTCTGTGTTTCGTCTGCCGTCTGACTGCCAGAGCTGAGGACGTTTTAAAACGTCATGATGTTATTTCAAAAACTTTCACTGTGTTTGTCATCCATCTTTATTACTGTTACTGCGGGTCTGTATAATATACGGCTGTAGTCACGGTTAGGACGTGTGTGTGTGTGTGTGTGTGTGTGTGTAAGCTTGTACCACTTGAGAGCCACAGTCATGCAGTTATTTAGGATTTTAAACAATGTTTTCTGGATCACTTGCAATCGCAGGAGCAGATGTCAGAGGGGAGTAAGGTAGGCCGGCATTCATTACTGAGCTCTTTACTTTACTAACTTCATCTTTCCTGTAGTCGTAGTTTGTGTTGCCTGACCACGGGGCGGCCTTTCACCTCAATATAACTGCTTAGATATTATTATCAGGGCCCAAGCACTATAGGGTTGTTTTCTTGTTTTCCTGAGGATTTTTTTTCACCCTTTTGGGCTTTTTGGGGTCTTAACATGCTCAAAAACTCATGAAAATTGGCAGACAGGTTGGAATCTGCTGCCATTAGGACGTGTGAGTGTCTGGCCCCGGGCGTGGCATGGGGCCCTCAGGGGCCCTCACATGTTGTTGTTATTATTATTAATAATATTATTCTGTTATTATTACAGTATTATGTTGTTTGATGATCTGATGCTCAGCTTCAGTAATCATTTAAAAAAGAAAATTCAGTTCTGTCTGATTATTTGAATATTATGCGTTTTATTGAGTATAAAAGCTGCCCCGTGTCAGTTGTCTGTCTCTGTGTGTGTGTGTGTCAGTAAATGCTTAGTACTTGTCCTCTCTCTGCTCCCGCTCTGTCTTAAAAACTTTTCCCTTACAGATTTACATACACACGCACACTACACATTTTTTTTTTCTAAAACACACACACACACAGCCTCCACTCGATGAAGTGTGTTGCGATGAACAAACGACTCCTCGAGCACTATGACAGGTTTGGAGTGTAAGCGCCTCTCGCCGGTCTTCTCTCCATCGCAAACGTCCAGGCAAGTGTGTGTGCGGTGTTTCCTCCTGCAGATGACAAGAGCACAAGCAGCAGACTGCGGCGTCATGTTTACATTCCACTTGAAAGTGCTGAGTACACACACACACACACACACACACACACACACACACACACACACACACACACACACAGTGCACATTAATAGAATGAGTAGATAGATGCGTGTGTGTTTGGGTGCAAAGATGGAGTTGTACATGTTGATTTCGGTGGTTTTAATTTAAATGGCCATTCATCTGAACATTTTTTTGTTCCCAAAATGTCTGTAATACACACACACATATACGCCCATCATCACTTACAGGAGGTTGGGAGACTTCAGGCTCAGCAAATCAAAAGACATTTCAGTACATTAAGCATCACAGAGTCGCTAATCTATGGGGGGGGGGGGGGTGTATATAATTTTGATCGTGTGGATTTGAACAAAAATAAAATGTTGTGTTCCAGATTCTTGGCCTTAATCTTCCATTAAAGATGTGTGAAATTATTCTGCTCCAGAAAAAAGATCATTTAAAACAAAATAACTAAAAGAGCAGAATTACCCTGACATTCTTGTTCATGTTGTGTGTGTGTGTCCGCGCGTGTGTGTGCGCGCGTGTGTGTGCGTGCGTGTGTGCGCGTGTGTAAACTGTTGACTGTTGATTTCATATTAATGGCCATTTAAATTGAGTTATTTGGGGAGAAATATTCTGTATGCACTGTATGAGTTTCCAGGTTATTAATGATAGTAAGGGTAATGTAAATTTAACAGGTTTGGGGAAATGTGTGTGTGTGTGTGTGTGTGTGTGTGTGTGTGTGTGTGTGTGTGTGTGGTCAATAAACAGGCAGCTCAGTGTGTGTGACACGCCGTGAGTGTGATGCAGCTCCTCTCTTCTCAGATCAGTGTGCTGTGAGGACTCCTAAGCGAGTGCCTCCGGTCCACACCATGCCCGTGCTCATGAGCCTAAAGGGGCGTGGCCAGGGCGGAGGGTGCACGCCCGTCACTGTGCTCTTTGTGTGTGTGTGTAGCAGGAATGGGAGGCAGAGAGTCATGACTGGTACTGTTTCGAGTGTCATCTCCCAGGAGAAGTGCTGGAGTGCGACGGCTGCTTCCGCGTCTATCACATCCGCTGTCTCACTGACGAGTTCCAGCCCCGAGACTCCGCCTCTCACTGGCAGTGTGCTGTCTGCAGGGTACATGTGCGCGCGCACACACACACACACACACACACACACACACACACTATCATTTTCATTTAGGCATGTGGCAGCCTCTCTTATCCAGAGACAAAGAGGGCTTTGAAGTTTCCGTCATCTGCTAGATACTTACACTGGGTTACTAAGTGCCATCAGGCAAACACAGTTGGGAAGGGGACTTTTTTTTTTGATGGGGGTGGGGTAAGTTCTGAAGAACTAGCAGATGCGTCTTGATTGAGCCTTCTGTGAGCCTCGGCCGTTCATGAGCCTGTCACTGGGTCACCACTTCTCCTTCTTTGCATGACTTTTTGGACCCCTGCACACTAGAACACACCCCACAGGACACGGTGTTTAGGAGACACTTGGAGCCAGTCTGGACATTTTAGTGTGTTAAAGTCTCTCGGATCCTCACACTCACCCAGTTTTTTCTTCAAGAACTGACTGTTCACCTGCTTAGTACAGTGGAACCTTGGATTGTGAGTAATGCGGTTTGCGAGCGTTCCGCAAGACAAGCAAAGATTTTTAATAAATTTTAACTTGAAAAACGAGCAAGTCTTGGTTTACAAGTGCAGAGTATCATGTATCACGGCTGCGCTTCTTGTTTTGATGCTGAGCGTCACTTGATCACAACTGAGCTAATGGTTTTTCTCTCTCTTGCGCTGCGGAATTGTTGGTAATCGTCTTCCCTCCTGGGTCTTAGTGCGCGTCTCTCACTGGTATAATAAACAGTCGTGCACGCGTGTACTGTTTATTATAACA